>JASPKZ010007769.1:0-72692 GCA_030220185.1 Diploptera punctata | reverse complement strand
TTTCGGATAACCTGATGTTATTAATAGTAACTTACAATGTTAATTACATTGTGAATAGAGAGCGGTAACACTTCTTCTATGCACACGATGTAGATTCGGGACCATAAGGACCTAGGAAACGTGGTATAATTTAAAGATTACTCTTCAAGAGTTTAAGCGTTGCAGCACGTGCGTGATTTGAAGTTTATACAAACATTCCTTTCCTTAATATAGTGGGTGGCTATACTATTTCACTAACCACCAACTATTACTTAGGCCCCCGTGTGACCTCAGATGTGATCATAAACGATCCTAGCTTACAGGAGATATCGAGCCTCGACCCGGAAGATATACAAACATGACTACTCTTGTTCACGTTTTTCTAAGACTCACTATACAACATGGCAATCGGAGGTTCGTCATACCGCTTTACAAAAACTTTACAAAACAAAATATACCTATTGCCAACTTGACAGGTACAAATAGTCAACAATATATATTATACTATATTATATTATATTATATATATTATATTATATTATATTATATTATTAATATATTATATAATATTATATTATAATTATATTATTTTATAGTATCTTATCTTATATTATATTATATTATATTATATTATATTATATTATATTATATTATATTTATTATCTTATATTATATTATATTATAGCATATAGGTATATTATATTATATTATATTATATGATAGTATATTATATTAATTATTTATATTATATTATATAATTATCATCATCACATCAGAGTACATTCACGAGTTAGGGCATTTGTTGACCTGTTTCGGCCTCAAGCGAAACACCATTCCAGAAAGTCTTTTGAGTGGGACGTCCTGTCTCCGTCTTCCCTGCAGTTAATATCTTAACATAGTTTGGTATTCTGTGATCTTCCATTCGATGAACATGTTGTATCCATCTTGACTATAATCAGAAATTTTGTTTTCTAAAGATTCCATGTGTATTCTTCTAAGATGTCTTCAGTTTTTTTGTGAGCTAGTAGTGTTGTAATCCTGCAGTCCTCCGAAGATATCTCATTTCAAAGCAATCTAATCTCTGTATATCCTTCTGTTTCAACGTCCATACTTCGCTAAACCTCGATACCATATATATTATATTATATATATTATATTATCTTATATTATATTATATTATATTATATTATATTATATATAATATATATTATATTATATTAATTATATTATATATATTATATTATATTATCTTATATTATATTATATTATATTATATTTTATTATATTATATTATATTATATATATTGATATTATATTATATTATTATATTGTATTTATTTTATTTTATTGTATTTTATTGATCATCTCAATGTCTTGTATTGTATTGTAATTGTCTTGTATTGTCTTGTCATTGTCTTGTATTGTATTGTCATTGTCTTGTCTTGTCTTATGTTTTATCTTATGTTCTGTTTTTCATGTTATGTTCTGTTATTTTCTTTTCTTTGTCTTTTCTGTTTCTGTTCTTTTTCTTGTCTTTTCTGTTCTTTTCTTTTCTAGTTCTGTTCTTTCTTTCTTTCTTGTTCCTTTGTATTTTCTTTTCTTTCTGTTCTTTTCTTTTCTTTTCTTTTCTTTTCTTGTCTGTTCTTTTCTGTTCTTGTTTATTTTCTGTTTCTTTTCTTTTCTTTTCTTTTCTCTCTCTTCTCTTCTTTTCTCTTTCTCTTTCTCTTCTCTTCTCTTCTCTTCTCTTCTCTTCTCTTCTCTTCCTTCTCTTCTCTTCCCTTCTTCCTTCCCATTCTCTTCTCTTCTCTTCTCTTCTCTCTCTTCTCTTCTCTTCATCTTCTCTTCTCTTCTCTCTCTCTTCTCTTCTCTTCCTCTTCTCTTCTCTTCTCTTCTCTTCTCTTCTCTTCTCTTCTCTTCTCTTCTCTTCTCTTCCCTTCTCTTCCCTTCTCTTCCCTTCTCTTCCCTTCTCTTCCCTTCTCTTCCCTTCTCTTCCCTTCTCTTCCCTTCTCTTCCATTCTCTTCCCTTCATCTCCCTTCTCTTCCCTTCTCTTCCCTTCTCTTCCCTTCTCTTCTCTTCTTCCTTCTCTTTCTCTTCTCTTCTCTTCTCTTCTCTTCTCTTCTCTCTCTCTCTTCTCTTCTCTTCTCTTCTCTTCTCTTCTCTTCTCTTCTCTTCTCTTCTCTTCTCTTCTCTTCCTTCTCTTCTATTCTCTTCTTCTTCTTCTTCTTATTCTTCTTCTTCATCTTCTTATTATTCTTTCTTCTTCTATTGCTTGTTCCATCTACCTCTGTTGAAAAAAGAAAATTGTACAGCAGCAATGTGAATTGACTTACTCTCGCGTATTTATAAATGGTGGTTTATTATTAGTGGTTTAAAAAAGGGTGTACATTTTATTATCCGAATTTAAATTAAACCCTGTCTAATCTTGGTTTCAGCAGTTTCTTTACATATTTTTTTTTATATTTACATATTCTTACCTACTTCCATTATGCCTCGACATAGAACATTGACAGGTCTGAGTGAGAGACAAACAAGAATGGATATATATTCCCGTACCCATAATAATAGGCCAAAAGCAAATTTAAATAGTAATCAAATGTCATATGACGCGTTATTGCTTTTTTAAAATATGGTTTAGCCAAGTTATACCATATATTTCCTATCGTACGTATTTTTAAAATAAATCGAAAAGTGATGAATAATGAAGTATTTGTCACAAACTTAAAAATTTAATAAATTGTGGTCAAATTTCGACCGCTGGCCGACCACTGGTGAAATTAATATATTAAAATATGGCTATCCCAAACAATTACATAATCTGGAGTTTATAAATAAAAAATCAATAGATGAAGAAAATTTGCCTAATTTATTCGAAAATATTCATCTAATGTATAATATAGAAATGAAGAATGGAACGGGATAAGGAATCTTGCCTTGGCGTAGAGCTACCGAACGTGCTTTAATTTGATTCACTATGAAAAAAAAATTCTCATCCAATTTTGCCCAGTGTGAGACAAATACCCGTCAATATTGTGAGGAATTTTTGTATCACTAATATATAGCGGCTCCAGGTTAAGAAAACTAACTAACTATAAATAGCTGAAGGTTCACATGTTACCCATATATTATTTACTTTATCGCCTTCGTTTATAAAATGTATTAGGCCTATGTGGTTAGCCGGCTGATAGTCCACGGGCCATGCAGGCCTCTCGCGCCGTTAAAGAACGGAGATGTTTAATAAAAAAGTATAATCAAATATATTTTCTAAAAGGATGTAAAATAGAATATTTATAATTTGAGAGTAAAATTTGTTATAATTTCTATTAACACATCACGATATATCATAGCATTTAAACGATGATAAATGAGATATTTGAAAATGCATTTAATATTTACCTGATAGACGAAGCGTTGTCCATTGGTATATCTGTAAATCTCAGCTACACAGATTAAACAATTTTGAATCCAATCTGTGAAATATTAATATTTTATTAATTTCATTTAATACAGTAATTTTCTATTTCATATTCAATGACGTTGCTTCGTTTATTGTGTCATTCGTGTTGTCGCTATGCAACAAGACGCACATTGTCCAAATTTTAATGAAATCTATCTTTTTAAGTAATATTTAATTTTGCTTAGGGTAAAAATATCACCATAAATTCAAATGGTTAATATACGTAGGTTTCTCCGTTTAAATATTCATAATGGCAATTTTAACTTTTAAAAAGTGGTATTGTTTTAATATTGACAAGAGACATGTAATGCGCATACAATTAGAGCAAATGTTTTTTATTATCTCTCTCTCTCTCTCTCTCTCTTTCTTTATATGTGCTGTAATCGATACTGGTGGAATAGTGGTTAGCGTACTCGCTGCTGGATTTAAAAATGCATGGGTTCAAACACGGCCAACTAGTGTGAATTTTCAGGGCATAAAAACCCTTACACTACATTCCTTAGGAAGCGAACTAAATAATTTGTTTCCCTGTCTAGATTACTAGAACCTGAAGCTTGAAAAACTAGACTTTTAAGCTTTTTTCTTTTTCTTTTTTTGCCCTTTCTCGCTTGGATTTGAATTGTGATACTATTGATCTTGGTTTTTAAGAAGTAAGTTTATCGTAAAATAGAAATAATATCATAACACTGATTTAATGATTTGGTCTTCTCAACTATGTTTTTTCCTCAATACATATTTGAGTTTCTTTTGTAGGAATTTTCTGTGCAGGCTGGCCTAACATCCAACCCCCAACTTGGAGAAATGACACCTTCTCTATCGTTCTCTATGTTCGCTATGGCTAACATCTTTCTCCTAACAGTTGATCTCTTTCCCACCATTTCTGATATTGGAAAGAAAAAACGTAACCTCCGCCATGAATAATATTATTTTCATTGTATGGTTCTCGTACAAAGTTTTGTTTGTCCAGCAAAGTTTGTTTTAATAAGTATGTTACTTCTGGTTTTGAAAAACAGAAACCCCCACCGCTATCAAGGTCATTCAATTTTCTCAAGGGTGCCAAATATTTGGTAATTATCCAGAAATGTTGCATGGACGACATAAGAATCCGTTCAACTACATAGTGAACGATGTTTAACACTCATTGTAACAAACAATTGTTATTTTATTTTATTTATTTATTTATTTATTGTTTCAGTAATTTTAAAAATGTTGGCGACCCGATTTAGTATATTTTAATTTTACTTAATTTTTACATGTATTTTTGGATTTGTTGAGGGGTTTGGGAGGCGAACTTTTCATATAGATTTTCAAAATATTAATAACAATCCCAATTTTGAACCATGTATCTCACGGTAGGCGAATATCAGATAATAGTTAACACACTTCGTCTCACTTCCGATGTACAGACATTAATATTTAAGCTTTATATCACATTTAAACACGTCTGTCTTGAATTTAAAAAGTTAACAAAGATAATAATATCATATTAACATTAACCCTTTTTGTCTAGTTTTGGTTTATTAGTAAGATTAAACTTCTGTTAGGTTTTCAATATTACACAAATCATCCAAATAGTATGAGGTTTTCTTTATATTAAAAAAAATTGGTCGAAAACTAAAAGAAGGTAGTTAACTGAAATAACTCACAATAACATCACATTAATCCTTTCTGTTTAACATTGGTTATTGGGTCACATTTCAGTTAGATTTTTTATATTACTTCAAATAGAAAATAAAATTTAAAAAATGCTCTTTCCCCTTTACAAATCCAAAATATGAATGTTGAGGAAAAACAATAGGAATGACGTAATAGTTACGTCACGAATGTTTATATATAATATAGTATCTACATTTGTGACTTTCTTTGCAATTTTATATTTTATTTAATACTAGATATAATATAAATTTCATGAAAAAAACTTAAAAATAATTTTTAATTTTCCAAAAAAAACAGAATCGTAATATCCATCCATCCATAGTAATTCTGCCCGAAGGCAGGTCCTTCACTGCAATCATAGCATTTTTATGCTATGCTTGCAGCTTTTCTAGGGAATTGTAGGTGTGGTAGCTACCCGTTGCTTTCCACACCGGTGAAGGATGATGATGATGATAATGATAAGGATGATGGCCGTATGATTTCGGGGACCGTCTGGGCCTTAAAGTTTTTCTGACATTTGTCTTACAGGTGAGGAAAAACCCCGATAGAAACCTTACCCAGAAAAACTGCCCCGACCGGGGATCGAACACGCGCCCGCTGCTTGACAAGGCAGCACGCTACCTCGAGACCACAGCGGTGGACAGTCGTAATACATAAGGCTAAAAAAAGATATTAGTTTTCCAACGTGGCTAATTAGCCAAGACCGTTAAATAATGGTACTATAGATCGTAAGTCCAAGGTTCAAATCTCGCAGAAACTCAGGTAAGTGAGAATTATACAGAATGCTCTCAAATTCCCCTTACAAACTTCTAGGACTTGTAGAGGGGACTCAGTTGATAATATCTAGAAATGGAAACCATTTTCGGAAACTTACCGTTTACGTGCTACAGCCGTTTGAAAACAAGCATTGTCTGAACGTACATCGCGTGTCTCAATAAGTAATAGCTTCACGATTCGTCCGCCTGCAGAGTTATGTGATGAGGGACGCTTATGTCGGATCACGTGATGTCAATTGACGTTTATCCTACCTCTCGGAGCAGGTTCGAGCCTCATTCACGTGTCTTTCAGTGTTAGAGCAACATCATTGAGTACACTTTTGCTGAATACACCGACATGATCCCTCTGTATGGCGAAGCTCGAGGCACTGAAAGAGCTGCCCGTCGCCTTTACATATATCAAGACCGTTTTCCACAACGTCCGACTCCATCCCATACCCTTTTCGCCATAATTGCGCAACGGCTTCGAGAAAGGGGTGCTTCAGCGCCAGCAGGAATGACTGTGGTGTTCCAAGGAGACGCCGTCACTTCCGAATTTTAAGAAGCCTTACTACGTCAAGCTGAAGGGAACCCGTCAACGAGTACACGAGCAATTGCGCGTGTAATGGGTGTTGCTCCTAGCACCGTCTGTAATGTTATGCATGAACAACAACTACGTGCATACCACCTTCAAAGGGTACATTCACTACTGCCAGCCGAATTTGCTCCACGCGTTGAGTTCTGTACGTAGTTTCGGTACCACTGCATCAACGAGCCCTTATTTCCACGGCGCATTCTCTTTAAAGATCAATGTACATTTACTAGAGATTGTGTACTCAATTCATGAACAGCCATGTCTGGGCAGACTAAATCCCGCATGCCGCGCATGTCCAGGGATTCAAACACATATGTTTAATTAATGTGTGGGCAGGTATTCTGGATGGTCATGTGATTGGACCGTACATGCTTCCATCCAGGCTAACAGGTCCCATCTTTTTGATCATCCTACAACAAATATGAGTGTGTTGTTGGATACTGTGTCATTGAACGTCCGTCAAGACATGTGGTTTCAGCATGACGGCGCACCCCCTCACTTTTCACTTCATGTTCGGGAACATCTGGACCGACGATTCGAACCAATATGGATAGGCCGATGTGGTCCAATTGCTTGTCCTCCACTATCACCGGATTTGACTCTATTGGACGTTTTCCTCTGGGATCGTATGATGAGTTTGGTTTATAACACTCCTATAAATACAGAAGAAGATCTGGTGGCACGAGTTATGGTCGCTGTAGGAGAGATTTGCTAATACACCAGGTGTGATAGAGCGCGTTTACCAAAACATCATTCGTAGGTACAATGTGTGCAATGAATTTGCAGGTCGCCACATCGAATCGCACTTATAGTGGATCTGAATGTTAACCATCATTTCAAAAGGGCAAAAACAGTTTAAGTTTAACAGTAAACAAAAGTGTTTGTGGAAAATGATTCAGTTTTCATTTTGTTTCTTTGGTTATAACTGAGTTGAATTGTAAACCAAGCGATGTACTGTGTCACGCCTCATAATATATTACTTGTAAAAGTGGTCGCATTAAAAACATATTTTCAAACGGCTGTTGCACGAACACGGTAAGTTTCCGGACATGGTTTCCAATTTTAAAATATATTATCAACTCAGTCCCCTCTACAAATCCTAGAAGTTTGTAAGTGGAATTTTAGAGCACTCTGTGAATTGTGTAGAATTTTATGGATGAGTAGAATTGAGATAGAAGTGAAATAAAAAATATGTTAATGGGTGAAGAGAATGATAAAGAGAGAGATCTATAGTCTAAAGGAACAACCCCAGACAGGATTTTAGAAAGAAATAGCAACTGGTGCTCAACCTCTCTTTTGCACAGGGGCTGCTTTATAGGGTGGATGGCATTCATATAATAACTTCCATGTCCAGAAGACAATGGAAAATGACAATCTTTACCCCCAAATCCAGGAAAACGAAGCAGGTAGCTGTCTCAAGTTGTTCTCTCCGACAGTATAGTAGCCAAAGTGGATTTTTTATTCTAAATTAGCTTACGTTCAAATGAATGAAGTTCATGGTGTGGCCAGTAATGGGAGTAACAAATGAATAGACATTATTGCATTCAGACCATCTTCTAAAATTGGTATGATATTAGACCGCACAATTCGTTTTGAGACTCATAGTGGCCAACCTGAGAAAGTTGACTCTGAAAAGAAAGCCATATATAAGCCAACAACTGACTATTACAAAGATAAATACCAACTATATAGATAGTATAAATGTCACAGGATTGACAATCGGGGCATGAGGTACTATACCAGGATCTTAGCCAATTTTTGGAATTCGTTAGATTTGGACAGGGTGTATCTTTCTAAAATTGTCATCGCTGCCATTAGAGGATCAACTTCAATTTTAAGAAACCATATTTACAAAATTTCTACTTTATAGTATATATACTTCAATTAGGCCTATAATTTGAATTTTTTAAATGTATTTACAAAATGTATTTCATCAATTCCAAAAATTAATTGTCTGTATCACTTTGTCCTTGAGACAATCCTATAATGAGGAAAGTTGCATCTAATAAAAAATGGGGGGCTGCCGAATGAGGGGTAGTATGACATCTTCCCCATTCCACCTTTCATTGAACTCAAGACTGTTGTTATTGTCATCTCGGCATAACATACAGTATCAGTGGCGGCGCAACCTTACAACCTGAAACATATGCATTAATCCTTTCTATTCGTACGAACCAAATTAGCCTGCATGAAACTGTGCAAACGTTTGAAGGGGACGTAGTGAACGCGGCTTAGTGGACCGCTGACACTTTTTTTTGTGTATGCCAGTCAGGTAGTACTCGTAGAGAGACGTAATATTGAGACAAGAGTGTCATTGTTTAATCAGGAGCTCTTTTTAGATTTGATATGATTTCTCATCAATCAATTTTTAAATTCGGTAACTAGCCGAATTCTCTGAAAGTGGACATTTTGTATCAAACATGAGAAAATGTTTTTAAAGGCCCCTTCTAGGAAACAGAAATTTAAGGAAATTGCATCACAAATCCCTTTACCACTTCAACCTTTTTTAACTCGATGGGGGACTTGGTTGCAGACAACTGCACACTACTTGCAGCATAATGAAGTGATTGTTAAGTAGTTAATATATTTGATGCTGAAGAAATTTCGGCGATAAAAATTGTGAAATATCTGATGTCAGGAAACCTGTATCAAAATTTGCAGGTAATCATCAACATCTACAAAGATATTCCTTTGATAATAATAAAAACTGGAATCTTCACATATAGCATTGATTGATTCCATAAAACTGGTATAAAATTTATCGCGACATTTTGATGAAACAGGGGGTAGTTTTTGGCATCTGAAATTGCAAAACAAAAATTGCAAAGTGTATTGCTGAAAAACCCTGGATACTCAGCTGTTTTCCAATATAAAGGATTTTGTAATGTACAACAAGAATGCATGTACTGTCTCCAAGTTAGATACCCGTGATATATCCTACTTTCGTTTTGCACCAGTTACCTCGTGTGAAGTAGAAAGGAGTTTTTCTTAATATAAACTTTGCTTGAACAGTCATCGAAGAAGTTTTCTTTTGAAACTTTACGGAAATACATTGTTATTCATTGCAACAGCTCTACAGAAGCGAAACGAGTTTAACTAACAGGGTTTTAAAATATTATGTACAGTGCACATACTTTTTTTGTGTTACCTCTTTATTTAAAACTGTACGAAGAAAATAATTGAGCAGAAATAATGAACTTGTTATTTTTGTATTATTGTATGCAGCATTGTATTTATAGATGCACAAAGAGAATTAATGTACGAAAATTATAATTTTTTAAACTTTTTGTTGTACTGTAGCGTTTAATTTAAAAAGTTAAAAAAATATTTTACGCAACAAAATAAACTTGTAATCCACAATTAGCTACTTATTTCTTTACCCACCTATACCTCCTGTAAACAGTACAACACAAATGCCATACTAGTCAGACTGGTGCTACTACATCCCCTACTACTCTCTCATCAAGCAATATTATGTATAGTTAAGACTGCACATAATCTAACTTCTTGTCCGAGCCTTAGTCATAGTTCATATAAGGTCTCTTGATATTTACGTAATATATTCTTATTATAAATAAATGACTTGTTATTAATATTGATAATGTCCTCTCTCTAACTTACATCTAGATAGGCCTGTGTGATTCTTATCTTGTATTATCTTGAGCTGTCTTTAATGATGGGACTGGAATCCTGGTAACTATGGAACAGCGAGGCCATTCACTATAATATCAATTTATAGTGTTTCATAGTTTTTTTTTCCATCGCCCAACATTAATTTTAAAGTCCTTGTGGGATAGGTAGAAGAAAAAATAGGTTAGTACAAGAGACTGAAAAGAAGAGAATAGATGTGTGATTTAAATAAAAGTACAAACATCCGCCGCAAGGTGAAAAATGTATTAAAATATGGTCAAACAATTAGTCGGGCAATATGCTACAAGCCAGATGTTTGCGGCTTCGATTCACTCAGGTTCTTCTTCTCCTGAAGAAGTCATACAAGAAGTCATAAATCCTAAAGTTATAAAAATTGTTGGAATCAAAACTTTTACAATAAATATTCATAATATTTTTTAAAACTTGCCTAAACATTCCCACGACACCATGACTCTAAGTTTGAATAATGCGTCTTAACCAATTGGGTACCAGACTACGTTCTAGGTGTAAAGCTGTTGCACAGGGCTGACAATCCGGCTGATATCTTGCACCAAATGTCTAGAAAGGTGTGAGTCTTAACTACTCAGTAAACCAAGGGTTTCCTAAGGCCTGTCGTGGGATCAATCACACCACTTATAGCAACTAGCCGTGCTATAAATTGGGGTTATGTGCATTTTACCTCAGATACCTCGAGAAATATATATATATGTCTTTGCATACTCAGTTTTTTCATGAAAACTTATTGTGTTTTTTTAAATTAATCTTTTTTTAGCTCTTACCTTAAATTAACCTGATAAATGATATCGATCAATGGAAACAAAAAAAACTTAAAATGTATAATTTTAAAGTCTGAGAACAAATAAACGCCCTGCAATGAATTCGAAGATAGAGAATTGTGAAAAATATTGATAAAATGGATATTTCAAATAAATATATAACCTAGAGTTTTTTTAATAAGCAGTAGACTGAAGAGAGTTGTTGGTGCGGAAATATTCGTATAATGTTAATGTTGAAATACAGCGGTCTAACATATTACGCCTTGTCGCAGAGCTACCGAACATGTCCTGGTTCGAGTCCCTAACGTGGAAGAAATTTACTCATGGAATGTCGGGTAGTGTAGAACGATTTCAACCTAGAAATCTATAACATTTTGAGAATCCGACTTTTGACCACTTATCACACAATGTCTAGATCAGTGTCACCCAAATTTATTTGTATCGCGGGCCAAATGACAGATTCATCAAGCTGGCGCAGGCCATAGCTCTATTAGAGCTGTTTATTATTATTATTATTATTATTATTATTATTATTAAGATGTCTGGAAGAGATAAAATAATAAACAGTATAATTAAAGAAAAGATGAATGTTCAAACTTCGATTGTGAATTCCATGAAAAACAAATAATTAAAATGTTATGGTCATGTAAAAAGAATGACGGAAGGCGATCCGCAATAAGAATATTAGAATGGGGACTACATTGTGGAGGAAGAAAAGGACGGCCAAAAATAACCTGGATTGATGGTGTTTTGAGCAGAGGGGAAAAAGGATTGGGCAATGGGGATTGGGATGACAGAGAGATGTGGTGGAGAGAGACAGTAGATTAATTGGACGCAGGAAGATATTGTGAAACCTGCTAATAAATAAGTAAATAAATAAAAATAAATAATCATAATATTAATTATTATTATTGTTATTATTATTTATTATTATTATTATTATTATTATTATTATTATCATCATTATAAGCGTGTGTTGATTTGCTACCTTCCTTGTTATGTCGTTATAACTTATTTCTCAAGTTCTTGTTCAATTACTGATAGACTAATATTATAGACCTATCCTTAACATATTTTAATTTATTAGAATGCTCATTCCTACAGGGACCTGATGAAAAGTGATGCACGGCAACCCTGGTCCAGATAATCGCCTACCTCTCTATGCCAGTGGACAGCGGCTATTATACCAAGTGCCTTGCCAACTAATCGCTCCATGAGTTTAATTTAGTTTAAAGAATGGAATTGCTTAATTTTAAAACACAATAACATGTTATCTAAAATAAGGTAAAATAGAATATTCGTAAGTTTAGAGTTGAATTTATTACGTTGTTCGATGAGCCACTTAAACGATGATAAATACGGTAGGCCTATCTGAAACTATATTTATATTTACCTGATAGTGGAAGCATTGGCCATTAATCTATCTAAAATTCTTAGCAATATAAACTGATGTATAAAACAGTTTTGAATTCAGTTTGTGAAATATTAATAGTTTATTAATTTAAAATATTTTTGAATTTCACATTTAGTGGCGTTGCTTCGTAACGTAAGTTATTACGTAATTTTTGTTATTCACAACAAGATGCGTTTTATACAAATGCTTTATTAAAGTTATCTTATTGTAAATTATTAGGACCGAAATGGTCCCCGGACATCATCGGGGCGATCAATATCAGATTCGCCAAGGTTTAGTAGGAAGGGGGTCGGTCCAATGGTGGGTGTGTCGTCTTAAAGTTGCTGCCTGGCTGGGAGGAGCGGCTGACATTCGAGCCTATCACTTGTTCGAAAGGTCCAAAAAGAATATTTGAGATTCATAGGGCAAAAGCCCCTCCTCCCGGACAGGTAAGAACGCTGGTGGCCGTGTGGCACTTAGAATTACTTACAATCGGAGAGTTAAATAAACCGTTTTAATGGAAAGGGGAAAAAAAAATAACATTACGTGGCGAAAAAAGTCCCCATATCGAATTAAATAACAAACTTCATTTAGTTTCTCGTAGAATCTCTTGTTTCAAAAAAATCAATAAAAAAAAAAAACCTGTTGACATGGAGTTAAATGGTTATTTTTACATTGGTCATGTAGTATGCATAAAACTAGAACAAATATATTGTCCTTGTCCATTGTTTTCTTCTTCTTCTACTTCTTCTTGAACTTTGTAGACAATCTTAGTCGATTATTGGTTACCATGCGTGCACCCGGCTTAATGGGTCACGAGTTCAAACTCGCCCGGCTCTGTGAATTTTCAGGACGTAAAAATACTGAGCACTCTTCTCGTCGCAAATTTACCATAGATGCCGCTCCTCTGAATATATTTACAACAGTAAAATAACCTAACGTTTAAAGAAATATGACTCGGATCAAAGTTTGTTTATCCATTCTCATTGTGGCATTAATGTTGAAGAGCGCCGTCAAATAGAAACACCATAACACTGAATGAATATTTTAGCTTTCTAAACTAAATTTTTGTCCCGCGCCGTCGCCGAGTGGTTAAGGAAAGAAAGGCTTGGCGCGATGCTACGGGAATGTCTTCTGTTCCAGTCCCCATGGGGGAAGAAATTTTCTCGTGGAAGTTCGGCCAGTATGGGACCGGTGCCCGTAATGCTGGGAATTACCACCAGGTCAATAAGCTCGGGAAAGGAGGAAGCGCGGTCTTAATGAGGGGGACTTAGCGCCGACTATGGGACCGAGTGACCCAAGGACAATCTGTGAGGTCGTCAGGAGTTGAGCGACCTGTCGTACTAATGCTCAGGCTGGACCCACTTCAGCAACCAAACACGTCCCCAGCTGGTGCACTGGGGGAAAGGTCAGTGGATCTGGTAGAGAGTCCTCCTGGTCAAGTCCAAGGGACTCGTGAACCATTAGTGGGGTAGGCAAGAGTTGAGCACCTTGTCGTACTATTTGCTCATCTGTTGGAGCTTGCGAGCTCCGTGCTGGCCCACAACTGCAGCAAAAGGCGTCCCTGGCGGCAGACCAGTGCTCGGCTCGGACCAGTGCAGAGGGGAGCAACTGTACTGGTTCCTGGCTCGGCTTACGGGCCCGTCGACAAACTGTGGGGTCGCCAGGAGATGAGCACCTGGATGTACTAAAAGTCTCACACTGTTGGGCTTGTAGCCCTAGCCGGTCTCACAACGGCTGCAGGACACGTCCCTGGAGGCAGAACAGGGGAATGGTCGGTGGACCTGCGACAGCAGTCCTCCCGGCTAGGCTCATGGAGCCCGTGGACCAACTGTGGGGTCGTCAGGAATGAGCGACCTGATGTACTATGTAGCTCAGCAATTCCCAGAAGTTGCAACTCCAACACCCTCTCCCTGGGGTGTTGGTTTAAGGACCGTGAACTTGAACGTGGACGTGAACATAGGATAAGGAGGACAAGAACTCTAGGACTTGGGAGTATGGTCATGACGACCGAGGTATCCCAAGGGGTGGGGGAAGGGCCTAGGGCCTAGGGCCACCCAGCACCGTGAGACATTTGGGTAGTTACAATAAGTAGCGACTCCAGGTTGAGAAGACCAGCTATAACGGCTGGGGGACCCGACATGCTGACAAAATATCACCCCTACACTGGCTACATGATCGTCTTCCTCTGTGATTAACACATGTGGATGTGAGGCCAGCAGCCAGCCGATAAGCCATGGCGGCTAGCTACTAACACGCACAAGTTACGCTCCAGGTTTTAAGTTATTTTTCAGCAGGTGCCTTCGTTATTTCATAGCTAAAGTTGTATATTCGTAGTGAGTTTAAGTTTAAATTTATATTAGTTAGTGTCAAAAGTGTGTACATTTAACAACATGGGAAAAAACACACGTAATTCTAACAATGATTCGACAAGTTCTACGGAGGAAGCTGTGAAACGTGTGGTGAAAGAGGCGCTACAGGATCCCGGCACTCTGCAGGTGTTTGTGTCCATGTTGCGGGACCAGGTAGTGGCGGAACTGCAGAAGACCATCCAGGACAACACTAAAGTAATTGAGGATCTGAAAAAGACCCTCGATGAAAAAGACAGAAAGATTGAGGTGTTGGAAAATAAAATAGACGACTTAGAACAATACCAGAGACGTCAATGCCTCAGGATTTTTGGTGTAAAAGAAGAGGCCGGAGAGGACACTGACCAGAAAGCCATCGAGGTGGCCAAAAAAATCGGTGTCGATTTATCAGTGACTGACATTGACAGAAGTCACCGTGTTGGTGTTAGTAATGCTGAAAGACCGCGGGCTATAATAGTGAAATTTGTTAGTTACCGCAAGCGCAGTGAAGTTTTTCTAAGCAAGAAAAAGTTGAAAGGAAGTGGGGTCACTGTTCGCGAGGACCTAACGAAGTGTCGCTATCGCCTGCTACAAGAGAGTATACAGAAATACGGTATTCAAAATGTATGGACAATGGACGGTGCCGTCATAGCTAAAGTGAATGGCGAAAAACGCAAAATTAGATCTTCTACGGATATCAACTAGATAGGACCTGAGTGTAAAATATGTTTACTTTGTCTTTTCTTTGCTAACAATTATATTGTTAATTTATTTCTAATTTAGGTAAGTTTTAAGTTTATTATTTTTTATTTAGGACAACTTACTTGTTTTATTTTAATTTAAGTTCTTTGTTTAGCTAAATTATTTTAATTTTATTAGAGTTATTACAGTACATAGTTTATTTTTACTTTCTGCTATTGGCAACATTGAGCTGACAAATGAAGACATGTTTGCAACCTCCTGACTCACTCACCTTCTCCAATCACCCTCTTATTGTGCAGACAACTTTTAACGCAGGTAGCAACATTCCTCAATCCCAACCATCCCCTCCAACAACAAATACTACTAGTCTACTTAAGAATGCATTTTCTATTGATAAATCATCACTTAAAATCGCTCACGTAAATTCACAAAGCATTCTGTCCCACTTTGATGAGTTTGAAACCATATTTTCATCTCTTGGACTGAGCGCCATTTTAATTTCGGAAACTTGGCTGACCCCTTCCATACCTTCGTCCCTTGTTCATCTAGACGGATATACATTGCTCAGAAATGACAGAATAGATAAAAGAGGTGGAGGAGTTTGTGCCTTTATATCAAATGAGCTTAATCCAAGAATTGTCCACAAGTCCCCTTCTGTATATTCCGCTCGCCCCGAGTTCTTATTCGTAGAAATTCAAGCCAGTCTAAAAAAATGTCTCTTATGCATTGTATACAAACCTCCAAAAATAAGGCACCTTTCGGATCTAGAAAACGCTCTGAACGATTCATTACCTCATTATGAACACGTTATTGTCGCAGGCGATTTTAATACAAATCTTCTTCAGACTGACTCACCAGCCATACAACTTAAAAATATGTTCCAAAGCTTAAATATGACAATTGTTCCTTTCTCTGCCACACATCATACTGCTAATACCGACACTCTACTGGACTTAATAGTGACTACACATCCACAGAAAGTACTGTCATATGGACAAATTCCTGCTCCCGGCATATCTGCTCATGACATTGTATTCGTAGAATACTCACTCCAATGTCCTAAAAGACGCTCTAAATTGATTACGTACAGAAATTTACAAAACATAGACGATACTAAACTAAAATCAGACGCTTTAGAACTACCTTGGTACACAATATGGAATCTTAGATCAGTTGATGAAAAAGTAGACACATTTAATACACTGATATTACAACTATATGATAGACATGCACCAGTAAAAACCCGACGATTTTCCCGCCCCCCTGCACCCTGGATGAATGACTCAATACGTGAACTTATGTCAAAACGAGACAAAGCATACCGAACATACAGACGACATAAAAATGACGAGAACTGGCAACTGTACAAACAACTTAGAAACACAACTACACAAACTATACGCAATGCCAAACTACGACACGCCCACAGTATAATCGGACCTGAAATAAGTGCACGGGACACTTGGCGAAATCTCCGTGCAATGGGACTTAGACAGTTGAATCCCTCAACTGACTCTATAGACATTTCTGTAGATGACTTAAATGAACATTTTACCTCAATACCCATGACACCTCCAGACAACAAGACTAAAACAGACATTCTTAAAGACTTATCCCCATCCCCCCATATAGGAAGAGATACATTTCACTTTAACGACATTTCGCCTATAGACGTTAAAAAAGCACTCAAGCGGATTAAATCCAATGCACAAGGAACAGATAACATCAGCATTTTAATGCTAAATAAAATCATTGACATTATACTACCCACAGTGACTCATATTTTTAATGCTTTCCTTATAACTTCTATCTTCCCTACTGTATGGAAACAGTCTAGAGTTCGGCCTATACCAAAAATAAGTACACCTGCTAACTGTAATGACTACCGACCGATTAGCATCCTTCCGACATTATCTAAAGCCCTGGAACATATTGTACATAAGCAAATGACTGAATATCTCCAAGAAAATCACCTCCTTGATCCTTATCAATCCGGCTTTAGATATGGTCATAGCACAACCACAGCTTTGCTAAAAATTACTGAAGATATTCGTGAAGCCGTGGACAGACGTCAATTGACTCCTTTAACCTTACTTGACTTCAGCAAAGCTTTTGACACAGTAGACCACGACTTACTTATGATAAAGCTCAAGCACCTACACTTGTCTGACAGCGCTGTATCCTGGTTCGACTCATACCTGCACGGTCGTCAACAATACGTTTCATTAAACTCTAGATCTTCGTCTTGGCGCAACGTGCCGGCTGGAGTCCCCCAGGGCAGTGTTCTCGGACCTCTTCTTTTCTCAATCTACATAAATGACTTGCCAACTGTACTAAAGCACTGCCGTTATCACCTCTACGCTGATGATCTCCAAATTTACCTACATTCACCTCCTCATTCTCTCTATAACAGCTTGACAAAAATGAATGACGATCTCATATCCATCTTTAACTGGTCTTCAAGTATCGGTCTAAATCTAAATCCTAACAAGTCACAAGTAATTCTAATGGGACAACAAAGACTGCTTACAACCTTTGACATATCTACACTACCAAACATTACTATAAATAATATAATCATCCCTTATTCTTCTTCAGTAATAGATCTTGGACTACATCTAGACGCAAATTTAACCTGGCAAACACAAGTGAAACACATATGTAAAAAGACTTTCTCCATCTTACATTATCTTAGACGTTTAAAGAATTTTCTCCCAGTTTCGTTAAAACAAATCCTTGTGCAGAATCTTGTGTTACCACACTTCGATTATTGTGACATTATATATAATGATCTAAACTATGACTTGTCGCAGAGACTGCAGCGTGTTCATAATGCTTGCGTTCGATTCATTTTCAATATCCGCCGTTATGACCATATTTCCGAACACTTTAATAACCTCTCTTGGCTCCGTCTTACTGACAGACGTAAATTGCACTCTCTTTCACTACTTTTCAAGCTTCTGAATTCCTACATCCCTACTTACCTGGCGTCTAGATTTGAGAAGTTATCCTCTTACCACAATATTGACACTAGATCACAAGATAGCAGTCTGCTAACAATTCCTCTTCATAGCACTTCCTCCTATTCTACTTCCTTCACAGTAGCCTCTGCCCGCTCCTGGAATCTCCTTCCTCAAGATATCAGGGGTTGCCGCACACTTGGTACCTTTAAGTCACGCTTATACAGTTACCTGTTGTCTAATAATTAATTTTTCTCTATTTATTTAATTTTATACTATGTCATTAATCTTTTCCTGTTTTTTTATATATATTGTACATATTATATATTTAATTCGTTAAATTTAGAGTAAATCAAAATACATTATAAATATTAATTGTATTGTATTCATAACTTGTAATCGTTTATATATATATATATATATATATATATATATATATTGTAATTTAGATTTAAGACTATTTTTTGTTTGTATTTTTTTAAACCTGGTTGAGTGGTAGACAAGGCCTTAAGGCCTTAACTCTGCCAGGTAAAATAAAGCTATTATTATTATTATTATTATTATTATTATTATTATTATTATTATTATAAGCCAAGGGCCTTCTAGGACTGTCGCGATTGAAGTTTTTTTTTAAACTAAATTTTTTCGACTATACACAGTCCAGCTTCTTTAGTCGGAATATTTTTGGAGTCGGTTCTACGCCCAAGCTGCAACTTAGAAGACTATGATTTATTTAAGGTCATATCCCGTAGAAGATTATCTTCTCTACGGCTAACATTTTCCTCCTGCCCATTGATCTCTCTTCTGTCATCTTTCGATGGAATGTCAAATTTCTCTTCCAACATTGATGCAGTTTGACACGTTCTTCGGGATTAGTTATTTATTTTGTATCTCGCCCAAGGTTTGTCCAGTAAAGGTAGCCCTGCCATGCTTACTTCTGATTTAGCCCATGGGGTCTTGAAACGCGAAACACTCCCACTATCGTCAAGGTCATGGAATCTCTGATAGTAGTAGAATTTTTTAGGATTGTTATTAATTAAATATTTCCTCTTTCTAACTTACCTTTGGGTATGATATATTTTTGTTATCATATGTTGTCCTTTACTATCTAAATGATAAATAAAGACTCAGCTAAGCAAGTCATATGTACCCATTTAATGTTTATTTTCATTCAAAATTCTTTTCATTCGTCCAGACCATAAATCTGAAAGTCCAATTGTGGTGCAGGGGAAAAAAAAGTTTAGAGAAAGACAAAGGAAAATGAGAATAAATTAATGTTCTAAATAAGAGTATAAACATCAGCTGGAATAGGAAAAATGTATTAAAATATGTTGAAAAAATTGCCTGGAAACAGATTGTCTAATTTTCTAATGCAATATGCTACAATCCGGGAGATCGCAAGTTCGATTCCATATGAGGTTAGGATTTTTACCACTTGCCCAGACGTTGTGGCAGGATCATCTTACTGGGTTCTACTCAGCTTCTAAAATCAATTAGTACCAGATATATATTCTTGACGTAAAAATGCCCAACGCGCAGTTCAGAAAACTCGGAAGATAAATAGTATTCAATGGTCTAAAGAAGTGCGAGCGTTATCTCTTACTTTTTCAATAGCATCCTGAGATCTCCAATAGGATCGCTTCACACCTTTACAAATAACTTCGGCTCATGAGTGATTTCCCTCAAGTAACTCGAGAAAGACGTTAATGCCTTTAGCAATCACTTTTATCAGGACGTTTCTTGATGTTTTATGAAATATGTTTTATTAACGAGACATAAAACATGTTGATCTATCGAAATAACTAACTTCAATAATGTATAACAATATAGTCTATAAGATATTAATTATAAAACTTGTTTAATCCGGAACGTGAATAATGCGGAAATCTGTCCAATGCGAATACATTTACTGATCCCGGCGAAATAATAGTAATTTTACGTTATTTATTTTGCATAAAACAGAATATGTCCAACGCGGAAACGGAAGGAAATTTCTATACAATTCATGAAAAAAAGGTATAAAGCGGAAGGACAGAGAAATAAATTAGTTTCCACTTCATTGAATTCCCGTTAGGCCAAAATAACAATAAGGAATAATTCCTGCTGCCGGGTGAATTACAGATTCTACCTTTACCTGAAATTTTATTTCGGCCTCACTGCACACCCGTTATGCGAAATGCAGATACCTGTCTTACAAATAACCATTACATTGTAAAATCGTAAATTAGTTTAAGTTCTGAGACCGATCTTTCACAGGTAGCATTCTGAATTTACGGAATAAAGATGGCTAAAACGTATGTATCATTGTCATTAAACAAAAAAGTTAAAGTGATTGAAGAAAAATCTCCAAATTTCCGGACCGATGCTCCAAAGTCAAGCTCTAGCTGTTGCTAAATCCCTAGGGAATAACGATTTCAAGGCATCTTCAGGTTGACTGGGCAGTTTTAAAAGAATGTGTGGAATGAAATTTGCGGGGAATCAAAGGATGTGGACGAAAGTGTAGTTAGTGAGCGGAAAGAAAAACTGCATACTTTAATTTCAGGATACGCGCCTAAGAGACATTTTTAACGCTGAGGAAATGGGACTGTTTTTCTTTCGCGCGTTACTGTCGAAGTAGCTCATACATACTATAGGCCCACTTCACCTTTCAAAGTCAGCTGAATTACAATTAATCCAAGTTACATAAAAATACATATACAGTACTCTATCATTTAAGATTATTAATAAGTTTATTTTTTTTATAATGCGGAATTTTGTCTAATGTGGATAAAAAAGTCGGTCTCATACGATTCCGCTTTGAGCAAGTTATACTGTAATTAATATCTTACTACATAACCTCAACAGCACTTTGATATGAATTTCAAAAGTGTTGGATTTAGTCTATGAACAAACTAGTGCCGTGCATTAACTTAAAAACTATACAGAATGTTTAAAAGGGGGGAAAAAAAGAATATCAGTAAAACCTATATTCTAAACAAGTAGATAACCTGGAGTTTATGAATAAAACAAGCAATAAGACGGAAGAAAATCATTAATGCGGAAGTTTTCTTATAATAATTAACACAGAAAGTGAAAAAATACAACACAACTATATAAGGCATCATACCATGACTACGATACTTCAAGTCCCTACGGAGAAGGAATTTTCTCAAGGAATATTGGTCAGAAGGGGACCGGTGTCCACCCAGAATCGCGATGAATTTGGGCACCTAGCCACATATCACCCATATACTATTTAGTGTAAAATATCACGAGTGATCAGCCAATTGTCTTGCAAGTCTCTCGCGCTATATAGTATTGCTTATTTTAAAGAACGAGTATATCTAATTTGAAAACACAATGATAGAAAATGTTAACCATAAGGAAGAAAAGCAGAATATGTTTAATTTTAGAGTTACATTTGTTATGATTTTCAATGTATTGGCTTTCGATTACATATATATATATATATATATATATATATATATATATATAAAATGTGTATTAATATATCACGTGACACTATATATATATATATATAGTGTCACGTGATATATTAATACACATTTGAGGGTACAGGAAAAGAACCAAGTAAGTCATTTTTCTGTCGAAATAGAGTGTGAGTTTCCAATAGATTCTCAATGGAAGTATTATATTTTATGAGTACGAAAGATTAAAAGTAACAATTTAATAATGGTTCTATTTTCCTTCAATATTGGGCATGTATTTAAAGAAGTAGGTAGGCTAACGCTGCATAATTGAGGCGGTTAGAAACAAAAGTGCAAATTTTGCAGTATTGAGAAAAAAGTTTCAAAGTTGAAGTTGAATAATAAAACCATAGGCAATTCAAAATGTTAACTTTGTGCTTTTCCCACTTCACATTCAATTTTTTTCGAAAGAAAGAATCACTTACCCCCCTTTTTCTTCCAATTGCCTCAATTAAAAGGCAATTTTTTACTGATGAAAAATTGACTTTCCTGGATTTTTCTTTGTACCCTTCATTTGAAGATGATAACTATGGCATAGAAAATGTATTGAATATTTACCTGATAAAGGATATTTAAATTTCCATGGTTTATATTGATGGATGAGAAACACTTCTGAATTCAATCTGTGATTTTTTTTTCTAAATTTAATTTGTAAAAATATTATACATTTTCATATTTAGTGACGTTGCTTCGTTACGATACAATTATTACCTCAACATTATTGTTATCGCTTAAGCAACAAAGGACATTTTTAGAATCATTTTGTAAAATGTATCTTATTTCAATAAAATTATTTATTGAACTTAGGGGAAAAGGTCCCATATCGATTTATCTAATTACAACTAGTTTTATCATGTTTAAATATTTGAAAGCACGGTTTTATTTTTTAAAAGAGGGACACTAAGTTAGAATTTCGAATAATATGACATTGAGATTGTAATATGGACACGATTAAAGTTTTCTTCTTCTTCTCCATCTTCTTAGGCGCGTAGTCGATGTTGATGGACTAGCGGTTATTATGCTCGCCTCTGGTTCCAAAGTTCACGGGATCAAACCCTACCGGGGTCTGTGGATTTTTCAGGGCATAAAAATTGCAGTATATGTTCATTCGAAAAGGAACTAAAAACCAGGGTCACCTATGTAGATTTAGCGCTCGTAAGAGAATAACAAGCTTGGAAGAAGAGGTCTTTATAATTGTGATGCTAATTAGTTTACATTTTAAAGAGTATCTTCTTTGAATATTAATTATGACATAACACTGATTAAAAATATTAGTTTTTTCAAAGTTTTCTCCCGTTGATCTCTGTTTCACCATTTCTAATGCTGCAAAATCAAATTTTCTCTTCCAACATTGATGCTATTTGATGTTCCCTTCTGAATTTCTTCTTCGTGTAGTTCGTCGTCAAGATTGGTTTCAGCAAGTAGGAGCTAACAATAACTATGTAACTGCTGACCTAAGTTTAGTTTCCGGGAAGTTGGAAAATACACCCCCCCCTCCACCAGATTGTCATGGAATTCCTCTTGGGCTCAAATACGTATTTAAGTTACTAACTCACTGGTACTATCGATATTTTTAAATTCAAATTTAAATAAAATTTCCAAATTAAAAATTCCGCACAATCAGCAGCCCTGAAAAGAGCCTTTTTTCTTGTTAAATTGCACAGAGCGATTTCTTCTCGGATATCCAGCACTATCCTAAATTAAACTAGAAAATTGTCTAAATTATCTAAATAAAATCTGGCCAATCCTCTAAGCGCGGCTTGCAACAACCAGGACGGCGCACTTTTGAACCAATGTCCATCAGTGCGTCCTCAGGACAACGACAGAGAACATCAGAGCACTGATCCCTCCGGTGGAAAACATAGGAAGCTTGATACAGCCGTCTTATTGAAAAATCATGAATAATTAACCTCAAACTATATGTACGCACAGACTAAGAGGGCAAAAAAATAAGTCCCTTGTTACAAATTGTTGGTTTCTTAGGGCTTAAAGGACCTTCGGGACTTGGATTTTTGGTAGCATGAGGTTCTAGCCGAGCGTTAGTATGTGGATGTATTAGTTATAAAGGCATAAACAAATGGATTCTTAATTTTAACTATTTTATTTCTAGAGTATAATGATTACAATCTAAGCTTATATTAAGAAACCCTACATTCTAACTTTCTTGGGAATCGAGAGAGGGAGATCTGGGTTTACGAATTTACCCTAATTTACATTCTAATAATTATCTGATAACTCTTACACTTAGACATATAGTACTGAACTATTTAAAACATTTTACTTCATTTCTAATTGTCCTAGGCAAATTTATTAAGAAAAATGGTATGTAGGCTTACCCATCACCTAACTGCTTCAACAGACACGAGTCCCATATTTTGCAAGGTTTATATACTAAGCTTCTCTCCTCCCAGCTATAACTAACTGTACTAGCATACCAATAGTCTAAATGCAGAGATATACAGTTAGCCTTGAAAACGTTGTTCCTGGCATAAGTCAAAATTGTGTCCTGAAATATAATATGTCTAAATGCTTTATATTTCAACGACTGTTTTTATTTGGAATAATTAAAATAATCTATGAAATAATTAAATATCTATGTAAAATAATCTATGTATTCGTAACATTTCCCCCTTCCCAAACCCAAGAAAGGGTCTTTTAAGGCCCTTTTTGGGGCCGCTGAAGTTGTGTATTTAACTACGCACAAAGCTTTCTAGGTGATCTGGTTTTTTGTTACAATTGATATTAGAGATTAGCTCTATCTCCTGTTCCTAAAGACTACTTAACCCTTTCCAAAATGCTATTAATAAACAGGAAATTCAACAGGAACACTTTTAACATAGTTATAGAAATTATTGTGTTCAAGTTAATCCATTTCTCCTCACAATTAACCGCAGTTCCCTTCCTCTATATGAGACACAGACATTTTCATACTTTCATATTTTATATCAATACCACATTTATCTGGTTTTCAAAATACATCTGGAAAATGGATTCGCTTGTCACTTCGAACCTGAAACAAGAAAACATACATAAAACACAATTTATCTATTCTTATTCTTTTTCCAACTTGTTCATAACTTCTATTGTCTTCATACGTTTTTCTTTTCCACACTGCTATTCTGAAAAAAAAAATCTAAAATCTTTAAATCACTTTTCTTCATAACACTAAGCTTTTACACTAGGCCTGCCCACAGAGAAAACCTGAAGCACTATGTTCTTGTTTGTCTCCTCGCCATGTCAGCAGCTCATGTTGATCTCTCTCTTCAGCATCCTTGGTTGAATCCAATGTTTGGAACCACGTTCTGTGATGGTATCTTCCTTCAGTCGGGAGAGAGCCATGCCGGGTACATGGGTCTTTCTTTGAAGTTCTCGTGACCAGCTACTTCCTATTAGGAACCATGGATTATCATGAGGATAGGTTTAATATGATATCTGTGTTTTATATTCTGGTGTCATCTCCACATTACCCCAACTGTAAAATACAGGTTAGGAATTTTATACGATGCAAGGACCATCAGAGGTTCGGTTTGATATGGTTAAGGTATTTGCTTGGTCTCTCATGTCTCACCGTATTGACTGGTGGACATTTTTCATGTTGAATGACTGTGTCTCTGTTGTAGTGAAGTTGTACCCGCATATGTCCTGGCTTTCTCCGTTGTTCCGGCATCAACTGATCTGACCAAGTTTATCTCCAGCTGAGGTTGTGTGGGGAATGTCCTAGATGATTAATCATTCGTTATTAGCCCAGTCGTGTTCGTAGAGTTAGAGCATGTGCGTAGTCGTTCTTCTTGTGCCAAGGGTGTTTACTTGTCTTCATGTTTTTCTTTCTCTTTTTTTATTTATTTAAATATTATGGGTCTACACTACCTTTTTCTTAACAAATTCCATATGGACTTTTAGAAATGAATCAATAGTTCCTCCTGGGGTCTCAAAAACAAATCCTTGTTTCTTAACTAAGAAAAGTATCCTTTTTAAGCTAAAGCCCCGAATTAATTAGCAACCATGGGCATCTTTACTTTTCATAATTTTCCCTAGGTATGAGTTCCTCTAAATTTAATCCTAGTTAGTCATATCTCAATGGTACAAACAACAAAATTTGTATTTTGCATTAATCTTAAAACCGCCAACCTCTTTCCCAAACAAAATCTATCCTCGTTTTATCTTTTGCTGTTGCTAGATTTTAAACTGGAAATGGAAAAGAGTGATTTTATGCCTATCAATTCTGTACATTCATCATCAAGAAATATCAGTTTCTAATATCACCTTTTTAGTCTTCCCTAAAACTTAAATTTTGACAGTTCTTCAGGTTTATATATTCACATACTTTCCATGATTTAATCGGTTGATATTTTGCTATATTTAGAAGCCCAAAATTTTGTCTAATTCTAAAGGTTCGTCTAGTCCCCTTCTTTATAATAGAGTCCTGGGTTCGACTGTGGGCGCTCGTCTTCACATCAGTCGAAAGAACTTTATATACTACATGTGTTATCATGTAAATGCTACCTAATCAATGCCGAATTAGACCTTATAATTACCCATTAATACTCGCATCCTCAATTTCGTCATCGTTTCCTTAGGGTCCTGAGTTTGAGAGCATTCTTTTCCTTTCCCCACTTCTGAATTAGCTGTCCTCCATTTATTAACTCTCCCTTTTCTGAGCCTTAATTGTACTTGAATTGAGACATGATTTTAAGGCTACTTGTGCCTGGACAGGGATTCAGGTTTTCATTATCCATCGGTTTAATTTTGCAGTTCTGATCTTAGTATTACTATTTCAATCCGCTACGTTTTAACTTCTTAATCAGTACCGACTCTACTTTAGAAATTCACCATGATGTTATGTATCCTGAGTCCTTGTCTTCATTCTCCCTTCTGCTGCTCTAACTTCTGATACGGTGTACTTTACACCCTGACCTCACCTAACTGTTAGTTTGAATGACAATTCTCATAGCTGATTGTTGAACTATTATACATTTATTTTTCGTTTTTGTATACTTTATTCCCTGATTGTTTCTTTATCTACATGTATTTAGACTTCTCTTTTTCCTCTCTATTCCTTGCTCCCGGGGTTTCCTTGATTTCCTATTACATACATATTATAATTTTTACTTGGGGTCGTTTTACCCTCCTTTCACTGTGGACCATTTATCCACGTCCTACTCCAGGGGGTTCTTTCCTTACTTATTCTTCCACTCGGAACTCCTCCTCCTTCCTGTACCGGCTCCGTATCCTAGGGGTTTCTAATCTCTATAGACTGCTTATATTTGCTTAAACTTATCTAACCTCTCGTTTTCATGTCGTCTTCTTCTCTTCCATCCTGGGTCAATCTATCCCTCTTGGCTCTACTTGTCAATCGCACAATCGTGTATATGTGTGTTTCCCCAATTATTTTCCTGCTCCCTCTAGTGCACTAGTGTTTCCGATGTTATTTCGCTAGCATTTGATATCTATCCGCTTGGACCATATTCTACCTGTGCGTACGCCTTTCCCTTCGCGAAGTTACTTTCCGTTTTCCTCACCACCGGTGGATTTTCCTGGCATTATCATCCCTACCCCAGTGGCTCTAGCATATCCCAGGCACGCCTTAGGGAGGAAGTTCCCAGTGGCTCTAGTATATGCCAGGCACGGTCTCAAAGTAGTATGTTTCCCTAGCTTCCTCTCCTGATTCTCCTTTTCTTATCTTCGTACTGTTTTCTCCTAAGGGTCGCTGTTCACATTCATACCCAGTGGCTCTAGCAAAACCCAGGCACGCCTTAGGGGGGAAGTCCCCAGTGGCTCCAGTATATGCCAGGCACGGTCTCAAAGTAGTATGTTTCCCTAGCTTCCTCTCCTGATTCTCCTTTTCTTATCTTCGTACTGTTTTCTCCTAAGGGTCGCTGTTCACATTCATACCCAGTGGCTCTAGCAAAGCCCAGGCACGCCTTAGGGAGGAAGTCCCCAGTGGCTCTAGTATATGCCAGGCACGGTCTCAAAGTAGTATGTTTCCTTAGCTTCCTCTCCTGATTCTCCTTTTCTTATCTTCGTACTGTTTTCTCCTAAGGGTAGCTGTTCACATTCATACCCCAGTGGCTCTAGCATATCCCAGGCACGCATTAGGGAGGAAGTCCCCAGTGGCTCTAGTATATGCCAGGCACGGTCTCAAAGTAGTATGTTTCCTTAGCTTCCTCTCCTGATTCTCCTTTTCTTATCTTCGTACTGTTTTCTCTTAAGGGTAGCTGTTCACATTCATACCCCAGTGGCTCTAGCATATCCCAGGCACGCATTAGGGAGGGAGTCCCCAGTGGCTCTAGTATATGCCAGGCACGGTCTCAAAGTAGTATGTTTCCCTAGCTTCCTTTCCTGATTCTCCTTTTCTTATCTTCGTACTGTTTTCTCCTAAGGGTCGCTGTTCACATTCATACCCCAGTGGCTCTAGCATATCCCAGGCACGCATTAGGGAGGGAGTCCCCAGTGGCTCTAGTATATGCCAGGCACGGTCTCAAAGTAGTATGTTTCCCTAGCTTCCTTTCCTGATTCTCCTTTTCTTATCTTCGTACTGTTTTCTCCTAAGGGTCGCTGTTCACATTCATACCCCAGTGGCTCTAGCATATCCCAGGCACGCATTAGGGAGGAAGTCCCCAATGGCTCTAGTATATGCCAGGCACGGTCTCAAAGTAGTATGTTTCCCTAGCTTCCTCTCCTGATTCTCCTTTTCTTATCTTCGTACTGTTTTCTCCTAAGGGTCGCTGTTCACATTCATACCCAGTGGCTCTAGCCTATCCCAGGCACGCCTTAGGGAGGAAGTCCCCAGTGGCTCTAGTATATGCCAGGCACGGTCTCAAAGTAGTATGTTTCCCTAGCTTCCTCACCTGATTCTCCTTTTCTTATCTTCGTACTGTTTTCTCCTAAGGGTCGCTGTTCACATTCATACCCAAGTGGCTCTAGCATATCCCAGGCACGCATTAGGGAGGAAGTCCCCAGTGTCTCTAGTGTATGCCAGGCACGGTAGTATGTTTCCCTTTCTTCCTATGATGATTCTCTAAGTCTGCTGCCTGTTCACATCCCTACCCCAGTGGCTCTAGCATATTCCAGGCACGCCTTAGGGAGGAAGTCCCCAGTGGCTCTAGTATATGTCAGGCACTTCCTCAAGGTAGTATGTCTTCCTTGCTTACTACCCTGATTCTCTAAGTCTGCTGCCTGAGAATTGTCTTCAATATTCCTATTAGAAAGCCTGTTGGTGCCTCACCGAACAACTACTGCGTCGAAAAGTGGATTGGATCATATTCTCCTAGACGGGGTTCGTTTCTTGCTCACCTCACTTCCTAATCCCGGGGATCAACTAATGTTTATTTCCTCAAAAATCTGTGTTCTTGTTCAATATTCGTTCTGTGATGCCTAACTCTCTATCTGTGCTGTTGTTCCATGGTCCTAAACGTCAGTGCCAAGCCGGCAAGATGATATGGCCAGTGCTCCAGGACCACCGTGGAGGTCTGTGACTCCAGATTCTATCATTACGGAAGGTGTCCCACCTTCCAACTTGCACAAACCCTAACTTTCACTATTCCACTGTTTCTCTTCTAACTTCTTGTGGGTTTCTGTGTGATTTCCCTAACATCACTTAGCCAAGATTGACCTAGGTTGCAGTCTATTTGCTCGTTTTTATCTTGATATGGTTCCGAGTGATTTGTGGGCCCAAGTCTGGCGAGACTTAAAGCGATCTAGTGGTCATTTACTAATCTAAATAAGTTCCAAATCCCATGTGTGTGTGTGTGTCTATTATCAACTGGTCACTAGCCCCACTGATACGCTATCAAGGTGTACAGTGGGAGAGATCCCGGCCGTAGATTCTTTCTTTGTTTCCTCCTGTGTGCATCTCAGTCGAGTGTCATGATCAGCCGAGTATAATAATTGTTCTGTAATTTTCATTAGAAATATACTCAGTGTAGCCCTTGGGTTCCCAAATTTTTGTAATAATACTCTGCACTAGATCGATTAAGACACCCAACTACCTGTGAAGTATCCTAACCTCCATATTTTAAATTGCTAAGGGAATAAATTAATTTATTTCCGATCATTTTTGCATGCTTGGTACTTGGTAATTCTGGGAAAATCTTTCAACGCCTGTCCTATTATTCATTGCGTTTCAAAAGTTTATCATTTTCTCCTAAGTTCCCACGTCCCTCTTTCGTTCTCTTTTACTAATACAATTTTAACCAAGTTGGATAATGCACATCCTTCCTTCTTCAACTATAACTGTTGTCACTCCTTATTTCTTGCGGTGTTAAAATAATCCTATCCTCCGTGTTTGCATAACTGCTGTTTAATTGAACCTATCCTTCGTTTTCGTTATAGGCTTAACATACTACGTCCCTTTATTGGATTGCTTTCACGTTATCTTTTCGTGAACTACTACTTATCTGGGAATCCATACGTACTTAAATGAGTCCTATTTACTGAAATTGAGATTGTGGTTTTCCGTTATCATTCACTTTATTCATAAGCATAAGTCTTATTACTGGTAGTTCGCTCTTATTTTATTATTATTATTATTATTATTATTATTATTATTTTTTTATTAATTTACTGTGATTTATTATTATTATTGTTATTAGATATTAATTTACTGTTATATTATTATTATTATTATTATTATTATTGTTATGTTATAATAATTTGATTTTTTATTATTATGATTGTTAATATTTATTATTTTACTGATGGTTTGTTATCATTTTTATTATTATTATTAATATTATTATTTAACGTTTCTGGTGATTAATATTTATTATTATTATTATTATTATTATTATTATTATTATTATTATTATTATTATTATTAAGTTTGGACACTAAAAACAAAACATGAAAGCAGAATAATGGCTTGTGAAATGAGATTCATGTGCAGAACAGCGGGTTACACCAGATGGGATCGGAAAAGGAACACCAATATCTTAAAAGAATTGAAGACTACGCCAATTTTGGAATATATTAAACAGTACCAACTAATTCAAAGTTAAAAATGGGAAACACATTATGAGGTTCTTAATTAATAAATTAATGAGTCATTTTTGCATCTTGCCTCATGTTTCATGTTTTATTAAACACGTGTTTAATAAAACGTGAGATATGACGTGGGATGTGGAAATGACTCATTAATTTATTAGTACCAACTAAGTTATGTAGATAGGAAATAACACTATGAGGTTTTTTAATATTGTTTATTTTTTCTTTCACTCACCTCATACTTGCGAGGAGTTATGAAGTATGAGGTGAGTGAAAGAAAAAATGAACAATAGTACCAACTAAATTGGAGTCAAATCGGATCCACAAAGCTGTTTATAATTATATACCAAGAGGACGAAGATCTCTAGGCCGTCCTATGAAACGCTGGAGGGAAAATTTTCTATAGGATCGTAACAGTCCTTGGCCCTAATACTTGAAAGGAAGAAGAAGAAGATTATTAAGTTTTAGTGTCTTTTCATTATTATTATTATTATTATTATTATTATTATTATTATTATTATTATTATTATTATTAATAGTTTTACCTTTCTTGTTACATCCTATTAATCTCACGTGGATATCATAAAAATAGTCTCTAAGCATCCTTTCCTTACCCAACTTGAGGGTTATTCGTCGATGTTTGTTTGTCACTCCTTTCACGTTTTGTTTACTTTTAGTATTATTATTATTCAAATACTATATCAGGATTGCTACTAGTTCTATCTGGTATCTCAGTATTACGAATTTAGCCCTTATTCCCTTCAATATTATCCGCCATCCTTCAATCAATTGTTTCTCATATTATTAATTATTACTTTAAGTATCGATATAACATTTTATGCTTATCACTATGTTATTGCAATTAGTTTTATTCATTATTAGTATTATTATTAATATGTCTGTTAGTTTATCATTTTTACTTTTATAGCTCAGATTGCCCGTTGGTTATTCACTTAGTCCCGATAATCCTCTTTTTTTTCACAAACTATGTATTACAATTTTTGAATTCTAGCTGCGTAATGACCTTTGATCCCAGAGGTGTTCGCCTACCGTCCTAACATACCCGGAAGCATTCGCCACTTAAATTAGAATTGTGAATGCCGATAGTACCTCATGACCCGTCTTCGAAATTGAGGCTCCATTATACGCTCTAGCAGCACTTTTATTAATTATTTAATTATTAATATTATTTAATTTAGTATTATTTTATTTAGTTTTGTTCAGATTAATCGTAGTTTGGTCATAATTACTTGTGGCTCTCATAATCTTTGGATTTAATCTAATGTAGTAATTAAGGTTATCTACTCCATCCCTCAGTTAGTTTCAATTACCGTTTCCCATTACTTCAATTACTTGGCAATGTTTGCTTTTAAACTACTTAGTTTAGTGCCACAGATTATTTGCTCATTTAGTAAGGTTATTATTTATTATTGTAATGTCATTATTTAGTGGTTATTTATTATTAAAGGGGGTCCCTTGATTGAGTTCTAACTTCCCACATGTTACTCATTCCCAAAATATTTCCTTTATCTGGGATATATAATGAAAGTTATTAATTTATAATGATAGAGCATATTCTGATTAAGTTAAACCACTAGATTTACTTCACTTTTTTAAATATACGGAAACTGCACTTAACCTGGCACGAAATATTTCCAAAGTCCTATGGTACATCAGTGCGCCGGCGCCAGACATTATCACCACATCTCAATTACCATCCTCGCTTGCTACAATAACATACCAAAAAAGATATAATGCTAGATAGGCCCTTCTCGCTATGAAATTAAAATGATCCAATAATATTATAAAATTGATCGGAACAGTTTGCAATTTTAAAAAATGCTGCCACCATTATATTATTTTTGTTTTATGTATGTAGACGCATTAAAAGGTATCGCCTAAAAGTTAACTAGACACTCTTGACTTAATTCAAACACTCTCCACTACATAAAATACTCTCTGGAGAAACTAGCAAGTCACTATTCACCATATGGGTGTTTAAATAATTACTTAAAGGTCCTAAGTATGTTATAAAGTCGATTGAAAATTCAAAATATTTAAAAATGTATATAAAAACATAAGAAGACTTATAATTCACAACATGAACTCAAAAATCACTGGTTATGTTGTATTATATTACTTGGGGTTAGGATTATAAAAACAACATTTATTTATTTATTTATTTATTGCGGATAATATATATATATATATATATTTATTATTTCCTTATAAAGAGAGATTTAATCATATTAATAAATAGACGCAACTATCGCCACACTTACATAAAAGAATATTTAAGTTTTTCAATGTTTAAAGAAAATGTTTATGACTCTCGCGCTCTTATATTTTCTTTAGCATTTATAGGCACGTTACTGTTTGTGTATTTCCTATCATTAATTACATTGCGATCGTTAAAGTATAGAATATATATATCATTCTTGATATTTCATTTAAACATCTTTGGGCATATCAGTGTATTTAATTTTGCTAAGCGTATGCTCTGTTATTATGTAGTTAAATGCTTAGTCTTATGCGTGCAAAATCGTTTATTCGGATACAGATTTATATAACTGGCCAGCATCGCGGTACTAACTATCTCTCGTTTTATTAATCAACATCATTTAAATCATTATAATTCATCAGCTAGATGGCTACTACTCGATCCGATATATAAAACCATTATTTAATAAATTCACCACCCACAGTTATGTTTATTAATGTTCAACGATCTGTTCGGTAAGATGGATTAAGCTTTTACATCTCTCAATTATTTATATGCTCAAAAGGTTTCCATACTTGTTATCAAGAATGATTCTATTCATATTAAAATCGTTACGTATGTTTGTGCAAGGAACTATCACAATGGCCTATTCAGGCTTATTATTAAGCTTACTGGATTTCTTTTTTTCTTTTTTTTTTTTTCTTTCTTTTTTTTTCTTTTGTTTGTTGCTATATCTGCTTAAAATCTTTATGAGTTTGACTGACCTGGATTTATAAATTTTGTCTAATACCTCTTTAATAAAAACAACTATATTGCATTATTTTGCCAGATTAAATAAATTATTATGGTTGACTCTGAGAATCAGTACAGGTGATTATCAGGATTAACTTTTATAAACTCAGTTACCTGAATCTTAATTTTTAATTATCAATATTAAATTAGGATTCGATCGGTAGTTAAAAAATTAAGATTTGCAATTTTATGATTATATACCAGCACCTTTTACGGTAATTTCGAATAAGTTCCCAAACATTTTGAAAAACAGTACGAAACACTATAAATGGTTGAAAGGTGTTTAGTGCATAAGTTATAAGAATGTTACGTGAAAAGTTTGCGTCCTAAAGTTAATCATCCCCGTCATTCCTTTCACCAAGTTGTGGAAAATCTTCAGAATCCTAAATTATTTCCAATACACCGTTATGCGATCTATTTCTGTAACTGTGCACATTCCAGTATAACATTCCATATCTAATTAAGTCTACTTTATTATAAGCTACATTATAAGCTAAAATAAACTCCCTTGAAAAGCAAAGTTATATTCCAAGTTAATTATTTATTTTGTAAAAGAAAGCTAGTTCTGTAAGTCACTTTTATATTTTAAGCCAGTTATTTAATCTGTAAAAGAAGCTATGTTCTATAATTATATTTTTTTCTTAGATAATAGATAGCCTCGCACACAGGCGCTTCTAATGCAAAAAATGACTGAAGTCATTATCCTGGGTTCGAATCCTAGACTTCTAGCGACAAACATCCTAATCACACATTACACGTGTTGCTAGATCTATCTATTTCAATTTTTTTTCTTTAGAGAACCCTTTAAGATTTTGGATATATATATATATATATATATATATATATATATATATATATTCTGACAATTTCGACTTGCATTTTGCATTGCCAACTTAACAAAGAGTGACACACAGTTCCTAACTCAGCCTTTGCTTTGTGCATGACTATTTATTATTTCCCAAACGTATGCAGAAACGATCTGTTCGCAAGAAACCTTTCTACCTCCTATCTCTAAATTATCCCGAGTTAAACCTAGTATTTTATCATAATTCCTGTCGCTAAGCTGGTACCAGTAGACCATACCTCGGGAACTTATTGTTAATAACACGAAACATTGTAAGCAAATTGTTTATTCTGGGTTATGTAAAATAGTTATTCACGGAGTTAATTAATGCATTCTTAATTATTATGCGGGAGTAGTTTGTCTGCATGACCACCATAGAGAAAATAATGATCCTAATAAATATTTTTTTCCAAACATGGCGTCACCTCCGTCCACTCGCCACGAGATCTACTTTTGCTATTGTGGAAATAATAAGTATCATACTAATTTCCGTGCCTAAATACTTTCAATAATTATCAAGTGCACCTCAAATGCACACAAATTGATTCCACGTAGACATATTTGCTACGTATTTGCCACGTTCTATGAGACTTCGCCATTCATTACTGGTGTATTTTTCCTAATCATTTCTACCACAAATATTTATCGAGAAAAAAAATGTACATATATAATCTACCATACATAAATGTTCACAACCTATATTTTGTATAATATAAAACCATGCTTTTCCTCTCTTTTATTTTATTTTTTTCGTTTGCCAACAACAAGAAAAATAAATATGGTTGCTCAATTACACATTTATCAATATACATCGAAAATTCCCGCCCATCTCTCTCTCTCTGTCTCTCTCTCTCTCTCTCTGTCTCTCTCTTTCTCTCTCTCTCTCTCTCTCTCTCTCTCTCTCTCTCTCTCTCTCTCTCTCTCTCTCTCTCTCTCTCTCTCTCTCTCTCTCTCTCTCTTACGAGTTATGCTTAATTTAAATATAAATTGAAAATGAATATCTTCCCACAGTTTATTTAATTACTATTAATTAGTAAATTCCTTAATGTTCCACATAACTTTATACTAAATGTACTGGCCGATTTTAACCTAAAATGTACGTATCTCAACATATTAATATTTTCTGTATTCCAAATAGGTCCAAATGAAATTTGCAACGGTTCGTTTCCCTATCGGAAAAATAATAAAATATTATTTATTCGATATACCACTGACTGCTCACCAATGTTACGAACTGTTGGTTTCTTAGGGCTTAAAGGACCTTCGGGACTTGGATTTTTGGTAGCATGAGGTTCTAGCCGAGCGTTAGTATGTGGATGTATTCGTTATAAAGGCATAAACAAATGGATTCTTAATTTTAACTATTTTATTTCTAGAGTATAATGATTACAATAACCCTAAGTATTCTAACCCTAAATAACTAATCTAAGCTTATATTAAGAAAACCTACATTCTAACTTTCTTGAGTTTCGAGAGAGGGAGATCTGGGTTTACGAATTTACCCTAATTTACATTCTAATAATTATCTGATAACTCTTACACTGTGACAAGTCATTCGCTCAGCCTTTTATTTCAGAAAAATAAGTACTTTCATCAAAGGTGAATAATTTATGAACCCGTAATTATTATCAGAATTAGGGCATATTTATATTCAAATGAATTGTAATGAAAATAGGAATCCAATAGTAACAAAATTAAAATGATATAACCTACCACAAAATAATTTAATAATAAATAAATAAAACACTAGTACCAAGCAATTAGCGCCAGTCATAGACCTGGACCCTTGCTATAGTAGCGAACGAAATTAGTAAACATCATACAATGGATCCGTAAGCCCTTATACAATGGGGAAAAAGTCTGCAGTTTCCTTTGTTAAAAGGATTTACAAGACTGCACTATTATCAAATTGCTATAACAATGCTAAGCCCAAAAACTTCTTACAAAAGGCTGGGAAGTCACAAACAAGCAATTGGATTTCCCTAGGTAACTGGTGGAAAGAGTTATCCTCAAACCAATTTTAACTAGGACATGTCGCTAACAGCGGGTGCCTTCTTGGCGGCGTAAGGTAGATGCCGACAAAGATAGCCGCGCTCTTAAAGAAAACTCCATTTGGTCAACCCTGGAAATTTTATATTATGAGGCAACTAATTTAAAGGGGGGATGAGGCCACAAATGTCTTAAGTTTAACACCCCCGATAACGCCCTTAAGATATGATTTACCAATCAAAATTAGTCTAACATATAAACTGTTTGTGAGACGCTAAGACTTTTGGTGGGAGGGACTAATGCCGGCCCACTCAGAAATAATAAATATTTTTACTTAGCGAAAATTAGTGTCAGTTGGGTGGTCAGTAGCGACTAGCGAGTGTGCCGGTGCGGGGCACATCGCTTTATATAAGTTACATCGCTTTATATAAGTTACATCGCTTTATATAAGTTACATCGCTTTATATAAGTTACATCGCTTTATATAAGTTACATCGCTTTGTATAAGTTACATCGCTTTATATAAGTTACATCGCTTGGTTGAGTGTTATAACCATTATTATTTCTGATTCACCAAGAGCCTTCTCGTCAAATCGTCGTCTAATACGACAAATGTAAACAACAAGTGACAATAAAAGTGATCGATCAATTACAAGACAGCACACTGGGCCTACTGTTTTTTTTTCCCCAAGTGAACGTCCTTTCTCACGGATTCCCGAGAGTTAAGTCCATTGTTCTACCGAAACCTGAACCCAACTAGTCCGGAGCACAATTGTCCATGAACCCATATCCTTGGACACGTAATATGAAACCCTACCCCGAATACAATCCCTCTTTACATGTCGGTAGAGCATGAGACTCTTAATCTCAGGGTCGTGGGTTCGTGCCCCACGTTGGGCGTCATTACACATTAGTTCTCCATATATTCCTATTCTGAGCTAATGTTTTCCAACCATCTCCGGTATAATCTACTTCCCTCAAATCATGGTTAATGTTATTATCCCACCTCATCCTTGGTCTACCAACTGGGCGTTTTCCGTCTGGAATTCCTAAAATAAGTTTCCTTGTCACTCTTTTAATCCCCATTCGTGCCATATGCTCTGACCATCGCAGTCTATGAGAATTTAATGTTCTTACATCTGGTTTCCTATAAAGTTCATGTAGTTCATTGTTATGTAGTATTCTCCATTCGCCTGTTTATTTTACTTCGGTCCAAAGAACTTTATTCTCAAATACTCGTAATATTTTCTCCTCTCTTAAAGTAAGAGTCCGTGTTTCACATCCATATACTATAACTGAGAGGAAAACAGTTTAATACATTTTCAGTTTAACGATTTTTTAGAGAAGTTAGGACGATAAGAGTCCCTGTAATTCACAATAGCATGCATTTCCAGAATTGAGCCTATGTTTAATTTCCTTGTGCATCTCATCCCTATTTTTAATGATTGTTCCTAGGTATGACTTTTGTTAATTAAACAGTTCCTCTCTCTACCTTAATTTAAGTGAGCATATGTGTTTGTTATGTGTGTTGCCTTATGCTGCCATCCGACCAAACACATTTATTTTGTAATCCAATTGTGGTATATGAAAAAAGGAAAGTACAGGATAAATTGAGGCATTGACATGGAAAAGGTAGTAAGTCATAAATAGAAAATTTTACAGGGGAAGCAAAAAACAATTTTCCCAACATTAATTTTAATATAATTTTGACACTACTATACAAGAAATTGTATATGAAAAATAGTTACAAAATATCCATATTAGCTATACAAAATATATTTAAATTTAAAAGCGTCAAAATTGTTTTTCGCTTCCCCTGTAGAATTTTATGTTTATGTTTCCCATGTCAATGCCTCAATTTGTGTCTGAAATTCAAGAAAGAACATTTACCACAATAAAAGAGAATTAAAATACGCTAAAGTAATTAATCAGGATCACGTTGTATGATTGGTTATGGCAATATGCTACAAACCTGAAGGTCGCGGGTTCGATTCCCGTTAGAGTCAGAATTTTTAAAACTTACGTGAACTTGCTGGGAGTACCATGTCATTAGGATCAACTAAACACTAGTGGCAATGGGCTGATATGGCAAAGTCCTTTCAGGCGTGTTGCGACATGGGGTTTAAAGAACGCTTGCATAATTTTTAAATAGAATAACAAAATTTAATCAAAACGGATGTAAAACAGAGTATTTATAATGTTCGAAATAAATTTCAATGAGTATATCCTACAGTATATCGCATTATATATTAACAATCATATACACGATTATAAATTTGGTATTTGAAAATGGGTTTATCTGATAGAGGAAGCTGTCAAATTGATGCTTCTACATATTTCAGCTGTATAAATTGTTTGGAGAAACCGTTATGAATTTAGTCTGTGAAATGTTAATAATTTAATAATTTCAATAAGAATAGTATTTCACATACACATTCAATTGCGTTGCTTTGTAACATTACAGTGTTCCCAACTTTTTACCCGATCCTATTGTCTAGGACAGGGAAGTAGAGAGCTCGCGCGTGACCTTAACTGCATCCTATACACCAGAGGCACCCAAACTACGGCCATCATTTTCTCTCCGGCCCTAGTAAGCCTGTAGCATTCTAATCAATTAAAATATCCTGAGGATAGGCCTATAATATTAGTCTATCAGCAATGGAATAACTTGTAAAATATGTTATAACGACATAACAAGAATAGCAGCAAATCAACACACGCTTATAATAATAATAATAATAATAATAATAATAATAATAATAATAATAATAATAATAATAATCTCTATCTATCTTCGGGTTTTTACAGCTGCTGCCGTCTTCCCGTGCCAAACCTCCAAAGCCTACGGTCTTGGGCATCTTCGATGCTTAGCCCTCTAGCTTGCATTACTGTCTTCATGTTTTCCTTCCATGTTAACCTTGGTCTTCCTCTTTTCTTCTTTCTGTTAGGATGCCATTCATATAGTTGCTTCGGCCATCGCTCATCTTCCATTCTTAAAACATGTCCTAACCACTTTAATTCCTTTTCCTCAATTCTTTCAATTATGCTTTCTTCTGCTTCCATTTTTGTTTCTAATTTCCTCCTTATTTGTGAACACGTGCTAATTTTAGACTTTCTCTGGCACTTTTCTCTTCTTCGGTAATATCCATTGCTAAAGCTCTTAGTCTATTCTTGTATTACTTATTTGGAATTGTCCATAACCTCACGTCCGTACATTGCTACAGATTCCACCAATTGTTTTACCAATATATTTTTTTGTGTCTTTCCAAATATGCTTATCCCACCATATGGAATTTAATGATGATATTATTTTGCTACTCAATTCAATTCTATGCTATGTTTATGTTCTCTTTGCCTATACCTTCGATGTTATCCATAATCATTCCCAAATATTTAGTTTGTTTCACCTTGCTTTATTTGGATTCCATCTTCCAATACTAAGTTTTCTCTTTCATTGCTATTTATTGCCAGAAGATTCTGTTTTTTGTAAATTTACTGTGAGACCCCATGATTCATATGTGCTTTTCAACCTTTTTATCATGAATTCCATATCAAAATTGTCTTGCGCTAAAACCAGTTGATCATCGGCAAATTGTAATGTCAGCAAAAATCTATTGCCTATTGGGATCCCCATACCTTTGCAGCTTTGTTTCCATTTCGTTTATATAAATTCTACATAAATATTAAATAAAATTGGTGATAGACTGCACCCTTGTTTCAATCCCTTTGAGGGTTTATAGGATTAGACATTATATTTCCCATTTTAACATAAGCGGAGTTATCTTTATAGGTTTGTTTAATAAATTTCTATTAGGTTTCTGTCAATATTGTATTTCTCCATACTTCCCATAATTTGGTTCCTCGGAATTGAGTCATAACGCTTTCTCTAAATACTATCATTGTCAAATGGGTTTCTTCTCCAACTGCAGTCCGTTTTTCAATTACTGTTGTATTGCAAATATATTGTCACACACATGACCTTCCTGGTCTGAATCCATTTTGATCTTCTCCTAATTTGTCTTTAACATCTTTTTGTAACTTTGTTTTTATATAACTTCGTAAATATTACTATATAATTGTGTTATTTATACTTAGTCCTCTGTAGTTTTTTGCGTTTCCTTCTATCGCCCTTCTTGTATATTGGTACTATGTAGCTTATTTTCCATTCATCAGGAATCTTCTGGTATTGCAATGCACTTATTATACAAGTCCCTCAATCTACCTATTAAATTTTTTGGGCCATATTTAATTAACTCACTTTGGTATGTTTCACTGGCTCTGGTGCCTGTTTATTCTTTAGTTGTTTTGAATTTCTATTCTATATCTATTGTATCAAATTCCAGGGCGAAGTCAGTTCTATAAATTGGATTTTCTGTTGTTTCCATAAACCTCATTTACTAGTTTCTGACAGTAAAGCTTGTAATTACTTATTTTAGGAATTCTCACTATGAGTATATTCTACCTTAAAGCTTTGTATGTGTTTTTGCGTCAGATTTTGCTAACAAATTTTATCTTGCTGGGTCCTTGTTGAGTTTTTAGTGTTTTTGAAATCTCCATACTTCTGATGATTGTGATCCTCCTATATAACTTTCTATTTCTTGGCATTTGCTTTTCCATATTTGTTGTTTTTTTTTTCTTCTCTCACTTTCTTTTAACTTTGGCGTTTTGTTCTCTTGTATTCTATCCAATTTTCTGTTGTTTTATTTGCCAACCATTTCTAAGTAGCATTTTTTTCTTCTTTTTGGTTATTCTTCGATATCATCATTCCACCAATCTTGGGTAATTTGTGTTTTTATTTATTGTGCCTAATGCTTACTTTTGCTGCCGAATGTATTATTTCCTTTAATTGATTATATTCTTCTTCTATTTCTTCCTTGTAATCCAAATTCTCAATTTTAATCCTCAGTCTTTCTTTATATATTTTTTTGATACTATCTTGATTAAATCAATACAGTTTAAAATTTTTCTTCTCTGCTTCGTTTGCATTGTTGATTCCCTTGCTTCATCATGCACTTTTTTCCATGTAGGAGATTTGGGGATGATCTGTGCTTGGAGTAGATATTTGGTCAGAACCCAATTTGCTCCTCTTTTAACCCTTGAGTCCTTAATAAATAAGGAAGTATTTTGCTTTACAATTATGTAGTCTATTATTGATTTCTGATTGAGACTAGGTCGTTCCCAGTAAATTTATGAATATCCTTATGCTCGAAAAATGTGTTTACTATCTTAACTTTATGTGTTTGCACATCTCTTGATTCTATTCCATTTACTTTCCGGCTTGATTGATTTGGTCTTTTAGCATTTGTTTTTTTTCTAAGTGAGTGGGAGCTGGCCCACAGCATAAACCCCCAACCTGGAGGACCAGGAAAATTTCTGTATGGGTTTTCCTCCCATAGCCTTTGAAGATCCCTCTTCACCGCAAGGCAGCGTTCTCTATTTTCCCTTAGAGATAGGGTTGCCTCTTCCGCCAGATCCGCAGTGATGAAGGACTCACCTTCTGCGCCGACTCTGCCGTTGAGGTCTTCACCGTAACTCTGGATAGGGGCCCTTAAAGAGTACTATCAGTCGGAGCCAACTGAACCTTTCCTTATCAACTCTATAACTTATGTAGTCTATGCCTATTATGTTCTAATTAATCAACATGTAGATAATTGATAATGTGATTGCGTATAATTTAACCCTGTGTGAAAGTGGGAGAGAAGACCTTATGGTCTTAAACTCCATATGGTAAAATAATAAATACAAATAAATACCACCCCTGGGTTACTTCGACTAATTGCCCATAGGCTGCTTTTCACGAGTCCCATGCTCTCCTTTCATTCTTGCCGCCAAATTTCCACCGAGCCAGTCTTTAGCACGGTTATTTGGTGAGCCTACAATAGGCCAGTACGCTCAACACATGGCGACCTACACTACAATTGGTGCACGAGTTTCATTGGATTTAACCCGGGAAGAATGCTAAACACTGTCAATTCTTGGCAAAAAAAAAAATCTGGGTATCTATATGGACCCAACACTGACTGGAAGGGAAAATCCAGGTTGAGTGAAAATACCTGCAAGAAAGTGTTCTCAATTCTCCACTCCCTAAATAGTTTTGAAAAACTTCCTTCCTACAAATTAAAAACAAATACTTGTACCAGACTCTTATAATGCCACACTTCGACTACTGCGAACTATTACTGACTAATCTGACAACTATCTATCTGACCAGGACTTACAGCGTGCTCATTAATGCGTGTATTCGATTATATATTCAATCTCCGTCTTTATGAACACGTGTCTCCTTCATTCAAGGCCTTATCATGGCTACGCCTAATGGACAGAAGAACTTTACATTCACAGACCTTACTATTCCAAATTCTGCACAAATATTTAAAAAAAACCCAAACTTATTTAACAACACGTTTTCAACATTTATCGGTTCATCACAATTTAGGAACAAGATCACAAGACTCTTCTTTACTTTTGATACCACAACACAGGACCTCTCTGTACTCTGAATCTTACACAATATCTATGGCTAGAGCATGGAACTCACTTCCCAGTTATGTCAGGGACTGTCAATCGCTATCATTATTTAAATCCAAATTAACTGATATCTTAAGTTCGACACAATGAAAACATTAACTACATAACAACTATATAGAGCATTCTATTAATAATCATGTAGGAAGCTACTTACTTTATTTTATATCATTTTAATTTTATTATATTCTATGTTTTTGTTAGCATTAGCTAGTATTAGATCCATCATCATTGTATTTTGTTTAGTCTGTATTTTAATATCTTAAAATTGTAATATGTACGTAATTTTTGTATAATTTTACTATTCGCTGGTTGAGTGGAAGAGAAGGCCTTATGGCCTTAACTCTGCCAGCTAAAATAAATCATCATTATTATTATTATTATTATTATTATTATTTCGACCTTTCCCCCTGTCTGCCATCCAGTCGACGTTATGCGACCAGCTAGAAGCCTGCCATCAATGCAGGCTGCTCCACAATACTTTTCCTTTAATTATTTCTGGATTAATAAGTTTTATAGCTGGCCTTGGTTCTAATTTTGAATATGATTTAAAGAAAGTATTGCCCTTTCTAACTTAAGACAGTTGGAATTAATAATGAGTATTTTATCTTTAATATTTTGCTGGATTAACATTTTTGTTTATTTATTAGCTCATGCTTTATTTAAGGCATAGTTATTCATGTGTGCAGGAGTAGTAATTCGTTCATTGCGAGACTCTCAAGATATCCGTTTTATAAGAAATCTGCATTTTCAAATACATCTAACTTCGTTTTGCTTAATAATTTCAAACTTTGCATTATGTGTCCCAAATTTGATTAAACATTTAATACAGTAAATCACAGTATGAGCATTTTAGTAAACCAGGGCGATCGACTCCTGGCGACCTCACAGATGGCCACAAGACCTTTGAACTGAGTCGGGAGACAGCGCAGCTCAGCGAAACCACGTAACTCCATCGGTTGTGCCCGATCTGTCAGCCGGAAATCATCACAGGAATACATGAAACGAAGTGATGGAATTAATTTTTGTTAGGTGAACATGGGAAAAACGCTGTAAAAAACTTACACTGGCTCCAATTCGTCCTCCACGAATCCTGCACGGGGCAACGACGCGTTAACTTGGGACAAAGATTAAGGAGGAGTGACTAACCACTTGCGCCAGGGTACACAGTTTATGTATTGGAGTATTCAATAAAATGGATGAAAGTTCCACTAACTTATGAATAAATCACGACAAAGTTTATTCACTATTATCATCTTACTTTCATGTCGTAGACTTCAAAGGACTGTTTTCGGTCTACAGATGTTGTTCCCAATACTTCTCTTCCTAAGCTCATCGTAGCGATCCTTTACCATTTGGTTGGTAATTTAAAATTGCCTTAGGAATTCTGGATCTGGATATAGGGGTCACACGTTGAGGACAATTCTATTAATACTGATGGATGTTATATATTATGTACACCATATTTAATTACTTAATAATTATTTCACATAATTATTCGCAGTTAGTTTCAAGCAAGTTTCATTGTAGACCCTGAAACATCGGACTCCCTCTATTTAATTACTTAAGAATATAATTTCTTCTGTGATCAAACTGCTGTACAGCTTATGAATATCATGTTACTAGCTGTAATTCTACATTTTATCATTTTTCTTAGGATCCGTGCCTCGCTCCCAATGCAGGAATTGGCTTTTCCAACGTCTTACATAGTACGTTTATGTTTTTAGACCAAAATAGGTTCCATTAGATATTATGCAAATGACTCGAGTAATGTCCAACATTATCGCATAGTCCTCGAAACTCACCAGAAAATATACATTTGTCTCATTATTAATTTCGGTTATTTTTTTTAAATACTTTCATGAGATTAATATCAATAGTCATATTCCTTTAAAATCCTCTGTTATGTGCCACCAAATGGGAAGAGGTACAATGCAAAACACAAAGTAAGAGTAAGAGAAATTTTGAAGTTATCAAATATAAGTTGAAATGAAGAATAGTGGAATAAAAAGGTATATCTGCATAAAAGAATGAATACAAGAAGGATAGCAAGACAAGTACTGGAATTTAGATTAGAAGGGAAGAGACCAAAAGGCCGATAAATGGAAGAGAAGAATAAGCTAAGAAGAATGTCAAGAAAAGAGGGGTTAAATATATAGAAATTATTGAAGAGTAGACATGGAATGACTAAGATGGACAAGACTTTTGTCCAATACTCTACTTAATGTAAGATCACCTATCTAGGTATAAGTATTACAGGCTGTAAACTATTGTATTAGACAATATTATACATATTGGAACACACACACTTTGCAGGCCTACTCACAGCAATATGTTAACTGCTTTTAAAATATGTGTTCTGTATATTAATGATGGAAAAAGTTAAGAGTCATATGAATGTACGAGAGGTGTTCAATCAAGAACATATATTTTTACTCATCCTCAGAATGTTGGTGGTCCTCAATAAAGTCTTCTTTAGACGTAATGCATTTGTCTTAGATTTTCTAAACAGTGTGCAAAGATATGCCGGGACCATTTCTTGACAGAACTTTGAAAATCGCTTCCGGACCCTTCACTACTTTTCTGCAGATGCAAACGCCTCCCACGATAGTATTTATTCAGGTTATGCAAAAATAAAAAATGTCACAAGGTGTAACTTAGGGCTATAAGGAGGATGAGAGACGCACTTAAGTTTGATTTTTGCAAATATATTGAGCAACAATATTTGTGATTAGCTGTCTGGCATTATCGCAGTGCAACATCCAGGGAGTTGCACGGAAATGTGGCCTTTGTGTCTGATGCGGCCTTGCAGAGTTTTCAGGATATCTCTATAGCATTGCCAGTTACTAATGTGTGTGCAGGTACGACATGCTGATAAAATATTCCATGAATATAAAAAAATGAAATGACCATAACTTTCCTAGAAAATTCCATTTTAGCTTTTTGGAAGGTTGGTGATGAAGGTGTTTCCACATGGAGCTGTGCTTTGCTCTAAGATCGAAATTATGTAGCCAAGTTTCATCAGCAGTGATTACTTTTGAAAGAAACTTTGGGACATTCCCATTACAACCGTAAGCGGTACTGAATATGTCTCAGCCTGCACACCACACACAGACAGGAAAGGGTGAGGTGATCTTGAAACTCGGCGCATTAAGCTAACAAATACCGTAAAACCAATTTTTGCGTGTTGAATTATGGTTATAAAATATAATGACTAATGACCATTGTTTAGTAAACATTCCTAATATTTTGGAATTGTGAGCACGATACTTACTCACTGGCACTATCGAACCCGTAGGTCCATGTCCGCACGGATATAAGCTCTCCATGCATCCCTATCATGAGCTAATGCTTTCCAATCATTCCCTGCATAATCTACTTCCCTCAAATCATAGTTAATGTTATTCTCCCACCTCCTTCTTGGTCTACCAACTGGGCGTTTTCCTTATGGTTTTTCTACAAGAGAAGATTCCATGCACCTCTTTCATCCCCCATTCGTGCCACATGTCCTGCCCATAGCAGTCTACGAGACTTATTATATCTGGCGCCCTATAAAGACAATGTAGTTCATTGTACGTAGTCTTCTCCATTCACCTGTCTGTTCATCTCTCTTTCGTCGAAAAATTTTTCCTAAGATCTTTACTCTCAAATACTCGTAATCGAGCAAAATAAAAAATACTTTTTATCAGCAACATTAGAATGTTTCCTTGTATACAGTCATCGCATACCTATCTGTGTACACATATCTCAGTTTGAATACCACTAGGTAAACAATTATAAAAGTATTTGTACACGCACAACCACGTACTTTGTACACACAAATATATGTTATATGCAATGTGTATATGTGTATGTGAATTTTCGAATGTCATCCACTGCAATTCTCGTCCTTCGGAATCGGTGCTGAGGAAAGAGATGGCGTTAATGGGGTCTGTTTCTAATTTACGCACCACTTAGGCAGACCACTTTATGTAGAAGTATTCTCGTATTGTGTACAGAGAGGAGTATAGAATGAGTGTATGTTTTGTGTGTTCGTATTATGTAAAGTACGTTGTGTGTGGGAAGACGATAAAGATAAGGGAGAATGTGAAACCCGGTGCCAGTCCGTAGCCTACTCCCGTCGAAAAGTACCAAGGAGACTGCCAAACTCAACATTCCCAATCGACTGACGAATCGCTATGAACAGCACCACATGCCTTCTCAACTTGTGTACTGCGGAGGGACTTGCAATTTATCACAGGGATCTGGTACACAAACTAGCGATTACAAATTGCATACCATCACCCCTTTTGGCCCCGAGATTGAAAATTTTACAACGAAATTAATGAATTTCAAATTAAAATATCGAACCCGGCTCTTGTTTGTCGGGAAACCGGCATATTACCATCTAAGCCACCGCTGTGGACTTTATCTGTAATCGAAATTTATATTTTTGTACATGATCGATGAAAATGGAGAACATGAATGTATATTTGAAAGGGTTATATATTACAAGTTAGTTGCAGGAAGTCAATGTTATCCATGAACGAAGTTGGTAATTAGAGACCTATGTTACCAACGTCCAACACATTTGTTTTTCTTTTTTTATTTTCCAGCATAAGTGTTGTTAATTCAACCATTTATTGTGTTTATATCTGATTCATCCGGCCATTCCACTCAAAAGTTCCCTTCAGCAGATGTAATGCATCATTCATCTTGAATAAATATAGTATATTTCGCAAGTATTAATATTTTTTAGGAATTTCCTTCGTAAACATCTCAAATTGTTCGTAATACCTCATTTTCAATTCTTGTAACAACATTAACTATTTCAAGTAATCTAGAAAGAAACAACGGACACAAATCACATAGAATACAATACATAGTAAGTCCACACAATCAGCAGCACTCACTCACTATGTCATTACAATGTTAAGTAAATTAATTTCAAATTAAAATAATGAATTCGTAAGAGCTATGATACAATTTGTATTTCCATTGAATCAGCCTTCATTATATTTGTTTTAAGAAGTGAGTTTTTAAATGTTTAAGTGCCCATTAATAATTAATTATCATTAATTCATGTTAATAAAAATTATATTTATGTTAATGCAGATTTCTGTATATGTTTATGATATTACAATTTACAGTTATTATTGTCCTCAAGTGTCCAAAATTGTATAAGTAAATTCAAGGCGTGTTTAATAAACAATGATTACACAGGTCAACACGATTTTTGTCTCATGAGTACCAATAGTTGTACTTAATGCAGTTTTTTTATCGTGTTTTCAAATATGTATTCGAAATTTCTCCATCACCCACAGTTTTTTTTATTTCAATTTCAATTAATGGATTTAAATAATAATTTTTTTAATAAACGTTTTTTCGTTCATTTGTCCATTGTAAAATAAGCACGGGGAACGAGCTAACATCAAATGATTTCAGGCTATGGAAAATATATATCAAGGCAAATGGAATGCTAATATGCTGGCCGATTATTGTTGAACCATCAAGAGGGATCCTCCACAGGCGAAATATAGCAGAAAATCGTCATTTCTTACTTTCTAGGCGAGTCCGAATGTTCGAATATTGTGTAGTTACGAATGAAGAAAATATTAAAGTGTTTGAAATTATAAATGCCTGTCTCTCGGAAACCTTGCGTGATGGAGAAAAACTGATACCATATTTGAATCTAGGAGAAAAAGTACTATCATAATCACATATTTTTCTTTCTGAGACAAAAAAAGTTTCTTATTTTGTTGCTCAGTGTTATCAGAAAATTAAATTAAAATGCTTCATACCTCACCTCATATCCGGTCTTCTAATTAGATCGCGGTTTCAAGCCTTGGCGGCTTCATCTTCAGTACTTTCCTCGTCGACTGATGTTATGTCGATCAGAATAACTACTACTACTTTTCCCTATGTTGGTGGACCGATACACCTCCGGATTCAGTCAGAATCCGCATTCAAAACAAAAAGAAGAAAAACTTATGAACTTCGAAATTCTCGCGGATTCTGACTGAATTCGGAGGTATATCGGTCCGCCAACAGAGGGAGCAAGTAGTTCTTCTGATCGACATAACATCAGTCGACGAGAAAGTAATGAAGATGAAGTTGTCAAGACTTTGAAGTCGCAGTCTAATTAGAAGACTGGATATGAGGTGAGGTATGAAGTATTTTAATGTAATCATAAATTAAACCTCATAGTGATTTTTTTCCTATGAAAGTTCAAAATTATTATCATCTTCACTCATCCACATAAACTTGATGGTGCTCCTCAAAATGGTATCCTTTGGATGCAATGCAGTTGTCCCAACGTTTCTCCCAGTCTGCAAAAAAATGTAGGAACCTGTTGTTTGACAGGTCTTTCAAAATTACCTCCGCAGCTTTCACCATTGCTTCTGAAGTTGAAAAACGTCTCCCGTGAAGATGTTAATTCAGGTAAGGGAATTGAAAAAAAAGTCACATGGGGCTAAATCCGGACTATAGAGAGACTGAAGGAAGCACTTAATTTTGATGTTTGAAAGATATTCAGCAACAACATTTCCTGTAGGCAGTCTCGTATTATCGTGGTGTAGTAACAGGCTTTCTCCACGAAAATGTAGCCTCCTATTTCTGATACTGTCTTGCAAAGTTATCAGGATATCTCTAAAGCATTCCCTTGTTACTGTTGTGTGTGAAGGTACGACATGCTGATAAAGGACCATAACTTTCCCAGCAGAAGAAACCTCATTAGCTCTATCACATTAGTTGGTGATGGAGGAGGTTTCCACATAGCGAGGTACTGTTTTCTCTCAGGATCGAAATGATGTAACCAAATTTCATCAGCAGGTGTTGCTTTTGAAAGAAACTCTTGAGTCACTTTCATTGCAGCCATTAGCGCTACTGAACATGTCTCGACCTGCACACCACACAGACAGCAACTTTTACCATGTGTAAATGACGCTAACTAATAGCGTAAACCAAAATGTTTGTGTGTTAAATTATGACTATAAAAATATAATGACCATTGTTTATAGAACAACCCTCGTATTTTGGTTTTGTGAACACAATAGAAAATTATCATTATTTGACTCTTAATTCCGAGATGATTGGCCGTGATCCAGTTTTATTTAAACTCGATATTTGATCTACTACTGTGGTAGACATCTTCAGGAGATTTTGTCTGCCTTCTGTGACTGCAGAGGAGTTCAGACAGGGCACGCAGAATCTCCGCAGCACTAGATCAATCGTTGACTTTAAATAAAACTGGACCACGGCCAAACAGCCCGGAAGACCAAATTAGATCAAGACATCGGCCGTGAAAGCCTACAATTCTGCATAATTATGTATCTGCATAATTGGAATTTTTCTTTGTATGAAGTCATTTGAGGGAAGTAGATTATACAGGGAATGATTGGAAAGCACTAGCTAAGGATAGGGATGTATGGAGAGCTTATGTCCGCACGGCCATGAACCTACGGGTTCGATAGTGCCAGTGAGTAAGTAAGTATGGAGTCACCGCATACCTGTGTGGGTATACATATATCAGTTTGAACACCACTGAGTTAGACAATAATAAACGTATTGGTACACACACACAAAGTTTGTGCACATAGAAATACGTTATCTGCAATCAAAATATGCATTTTTGTATGAATGATAAGCCTCATATGAATGTACATTTGATAGGGTTGTTATGTTACAAGTTAGTTACAGGAAGTCAATGATATCCATGAACAGGAGTTGGTAATTAGAGAGCTGTGTTAATAACTTCCAACACATATTGTTCTTTTTATTTTTCAACAGAGCTTAGCTTGTTAATTCAACCATTTATGATTTATCGTCTTTACATTTGCTCTTATTGGTGCTTTTCATGTAAACTGAAGAGCTTTACATGATCATTTTAATTCGTTTCATATGTTTCTCTTAATAACAACAGATAAATTGATGGATGGATAAACCCAGAATGCTCTTACCTATCAGCAGGCTGTTGAGCTCACATAACATACGGATGGTATAAACCACAAGTAGAACAAATCCAAAAAAACTGTGCTAGGCCTCTTTTATGTAAAAGTCCGTCATGGAGGAACTGCGTAAATTAAGCGAATTCCTCAGAAAATCGGATTTTACTAGATTAAGAAATATATTTTTCTTGTCTTAATTAAATAAATTGTATGTATTGCAAGAAAACAAACATGAGGGCTGCAGGAGTGTTTTTATTTATTTTTTATTTTTATTTTGTTTCATATAAACTCTTACTTCTAATGGTCGCGATTAACTCATTTTTGTTAATATCTTTCTATTTTTTTCAATAGCATATACCGAGTTTTGTTGTGAAAAATCGAAAATTGCAGCCGGTAAAGCGATTTTTAAATGTTTGCTTTAGGTTAAACTCCACTCCAATTGGTCCGATTTTGCTAATTAACAAACTGGACCTCACCTTACTTAAGTGATTTCTATATGTCGATATTGGTTTTGAAAATAAATGAAAACAAACAAAAATTAATTTAACAAACACATATTCAAATATATATTTGTGATAGTCATTTTCATGTCTACTTGATAAGATCAATATATATATATATATATATATATATATAAAAGAAATATTTTCGTAACAACTTCAATGCCTTCATTCGTCGGAATTCGTTGAAATCACTGTTAAAATATTTGAACTATTATAATTTAAGATAAAATTTAAAGTGTAAAACATGCATAATGTTTAATACTTCCTTGAAATAAACATGGATTAATACGATAACGTTTAACATCATGTCTCTTTAAACATGACATTCTAACATTGTATACTTGTACTATAAACCATCTATATGTCAATACCAGAGAACGAATTTTGGAGTGACATGTGGCCAGCATATCGGGTTTCCCAACCGTTGTAGCTGGTTTGCTCAATGTGGAGCCGCTTCTTATCGCAGCTACCAAAATCTATCACGAGGATGGGAGGGTATGGGTCCTATAATGGCTGAAAATTCCATGAGAAAATGTCTTCCTCCTTAAGGATTTGTACCAGCGCAACCCCTGTCTCTGCGGCAAGACGGCTCGACCATGATGCCGAACAGTACCATCAGATATAGAAGATATAACAGTAATAATAATAATAATAATAATAATAATAATAATAATAATAATAATAATAATAATAATAATAATAATAATAATAATAATATGAATACAGAGAAAAATGGAACATAAATAAAGAAACAGCAAAAAGGATTAGTAATGGAAGAAAAACCAAAGAAATGTTAAACTCTATACTATGGAGTAAAAACATCATTAACAGAACACAAAACAACTAATTTATAAATCCATACTAGAAAGTATAATGTTATATGGATCGGAAGTTTGGACAATGACACAACATGTCAACAGAATAACTTCAGTTGAAATGGATTTTTGGAGAAGAGCTGCCAGAAAATCTAGACTGGAAAAAATTAGAAATACAGAAATTAGAAAATGGATGAATGCAGAAAGAAATATAATGGATGAGATTGAACAAAGAAGGCTAAAATGGTATGGACACGTAAGAAGAATGCAGGATGGAAGACTACCAAAGGCCGTCTATGCAAGGAAAGAAGGAACAGAAAAGGAAGGCTAAAAACAACATTCTTAAGTTCAATGAGGAAATTTGGTGTAGCAGATGAAGACACAGAGGACAGAGAACGATGGAGACCTTTAATTAAGGGAAATTTGTGAATGTTTGTTGCAAACTGATAGTCTATAAGCCTGTAGAAGTTTATATTTATTTATTTATTTTTAATTAATGTTAATTACTAAGATTGGTTGGAGAAAACCCTCAATGATGAGGAAAATTCTCAAAATGATTGAACGAATAATAATAATAATAATAATAATAATAATAATAATAATACATTTAATTAATGTCATCAAGTTGTCATTACAACATTTTTGGTATTCCCTCTAGGCATGGCGTACTTCACAGGTTGGGGCGCCTGGAAGACGGAGTTACGCTGCCCCGATGATATGAAAAGCAATGACAATAATACGAAAGGTGAAACGATGGTAAAGGTGCGCCAGGTGAGGCCTCTAACTAAAGTTAATCTAATGAGGTGAATTTGATAATGACGATCAGATGGTGTTCAGGGATTGTTAGGCCATTAAATTTCCCTGACATTTGTCTTACAAGTGAGGAAAAACCCAGAAAATACCATATCCAGGAAACTTGTCCCAACCGGGGATAGAACCCGGGCTCGCTGCATGGCAAGGCAGCACGTTACCTCGAGACCACAGCGGTGGTCATATAATAATAATAATAATAATAAACAATAAACAATAATAGTAAAGTCAAAACGTATCCAAGCTTTGGATATTAAGGTCATGCTCTATTGGCAGCTTCCTGCCACGACCGACTGATATGTTGACTATACACCAGGCGTTCATATCAATGCCCGGCACATCGGTTACTGTTGGTGAGCGAATTTCTCGCAAAACACCTGTCCTTCCACAGTCACCACATTCTCCAGATCTTGATTCAGCAGATTTCCACCTATTTACAAAGATGAAATGTTTACTAAAGGGGTGGCGTTATGCATCAGCCGAAGATGTGAAAATTTATGCGACGCGCTCTCCGCATGAAGTGACCAAATATGGAGTGCAGGAATGTTTGGAGAAGAGGAGTGGACACAGGCATAAGTGTGTTACTGTTCAGGGGACGTACTTTGAAGATGATGATGTGTAAATGGTTCCATGTTATCTGCAATAAAGGTATCTACACAAGTTCGGATATATTTTTAATTTACTAGTAATAATAACACTAATACTAATAATACCGGCCATAGAATGAACTCAATAGAAGACACCCTTACAATAGTACACAAAGAGGGAAATCCAACCAGAATAAACCTATTGGAAGACCTGGAAATTATCAAGGAAATAGACAACAAGCTTTTGATAAATGAAAGCACTCCCAGACTAAACAACCCACTATACGATATCGTCAGGAAGAAGCTTTAGTCACAACATAGCCACATTAGGACCAGCAGCATTAAACACCATACTGGATGCTGTAGAGAAGAATGAACTGCTGAAGATGGGACGGATGTCCTGAAAGGCCTACAGGCATAAAGATTATACGTTTTATAAGTTGAGGACGACGGATTTTACCTATGAAGGTATTTTAACTTATTTTATTTTATAAAGTAAAGTGATCCCACAACAGGCCCGGAGGCCCTTGGGGTAGTAGGAGGTTAAGGCTCCCACTTTTTCTAAACAATCGGCACTTTATGTCAGCCGGGTTGTCAGTCCTGCATGACGGCCGACTTTACCCCAGAACAAGCGTCTGGTACTCATTTCCGTTAGAAGCTGAGTCGACCCCAGGGCACCCCAGGCCATAGTGCCGCCAGAGGGTTTGGGTCAGTTTAAAAATCCTGATCCCAACGGGACTTGAACTCTCGACCCTCCGTCTTGTAGCTCAGTGCCTTAACACTACGATAATAATAATAATAATAATAATAATAATAATAATAATAATAATAATAATAATAAAAATAGGCGGAGTACAAATCTACGTACCGCCATTACTTGAGTAGATGAAAGTACAAACTAAACAAAATATAATTGCGAGATTCAGTTTCGAAAATTAAGCTGTCACCAACAGTTATCGCGATAAAGAGGACAAAATGAATACAGATCAGCTGAGAGAAAGAAGAGACACTGTAGATATATTAATATTATTTCAGTATTCACTGTTATTAATAATCATGACCAATTAATTCAGAAAGTGGCCTAAATAGCATATTATTAAATGTGTGACACAATGTACTATTATGTTAAGCCTGGATATAATACAAAGATACAACTAAAACCAATCTGATGCAGATTTTTTGTTGTAGAGTAACAAAAGTAAAATAATACAGTATATATTCGATGGCCTCCATTCTATTTCTTGCTTCCAAGTACAATATTAATGAAGACTGATGCCAAAAGTTTAGAAGATGTTTTATGAGACTATTTAACTCATGCCCCAAATAGGAGTCAATGACCAATCACGTTTCAATGAGTTTTGTTTTACAATCAATCTCAGTCGTGTTTCAACTCGATATTTTTCTACTTCTGTTTATCATATTGAAGAAAGCTCCTCCTTTTTAATAGTATGAACAGGTCATGGAATTATTTTGCAGTGACTGACTCTCGAACAAATACAATGAAAATAGCAAATAATTAACAGATTCCTTCGAACTACGCATTTGATAATAGTGTGTTCAATAAATGTGTTTTTAAATAATGATTTTACGGAGTTGTTCCTAAAAAAAATAATTAATAACCTATAATGTTGGTTATAATATACAGTTTTGTGTGTTTCATTTTCTCCACTAGGGTCCATTCTTACAAAACATTTCAATCATATTTTGCAATAAATAATATGATCTAGTTGCAGTGAAATGAACAAATAAAACAACCAAACATTTATCAATTGTTTTCAAACATCGCTGTTTACATTAAATATATAAATATTTTGAAATAAATATATTTAAATAATTATTTGTAAGTAAACAGCTTAATTCTCTTCGTTAAATAGTCCTAACAAATGTGTTAACTCTTGATTTCCAAATCCTCTAGATACATTCACTCGTCACTTCGTGATTCGTGAATTATCGATAATTTGTAAATCACTCGTGGCATTATGATAATCTTCATTCAAAAGTTAATTATCCTCTTTACATAACATGCAAATTTGAGTTCTGCATATAGATATCTCACTTAGATGAGAACCCAAGAAATTATTAGGGGGAAGAAAGTCACTGATTCAAGTATTAATAAATATGGCACTACAGTTTTAATTAAGGATTACTATTATTCAGTCATAGTATCAACCGTCCATTTACCGTCAAGAAACAGGGACTTGGGTTCAACTGCAGCAAAATTTTCCGGAGGTAAAATAGTCCCCCATTTGGTTCTCCAGGCGGGGACTATTTCAGGCAATCCGTGGCAAAGACTCAAACACAGGACACGTTCCTAGAATGTGGAATGTTAGGACATTATATAATAGCGGGACACTGTAAATATTAACGCAGGATTGTGATAAATCGCCCTTGGTTGTAGTTGCTTTACAGGAAGTCAGATGACCAGGAGAAGGTATTCAGGAATCAAGAAGATTTGCATTATAGACCTAACTGTGAGGGTACAGTGAGATCTGAATTAGGAACGAGTTTTTTAATCCAAAGGAGCATCTTCTCCGCTATCCGACATGTTAATTTTGTCAGTGATAGGATATTTGTACGTACTTCAGAAATATTAGTCACAGAACCAAGTGCATTAGATGTTGAAATGGTGATATAAAAATTAAAGATTTACAGACCACCAGATTCAGATGTGATCCCAGGGAAACTAATAAAATCAGGGGAGAAAAATTGATGGACAAGTGGGTTGCTTAATATGATTTGCGATAAAAGGTCTTCCAAATGAATGGAAAGAGTCGTTTATTGTAACAATCTATAAGTAGGGACAAAAAACTGATTGCTACAACTATAGGAGTACCTCGTTATTTTCGATTTCCAGATTTACTCTCTATGTTGACGACGTAATAGGAGATCAGCAATGTGGATTTAGAAGAAATATGTCTATAATAGAACAGAGTTTTAATATAATACAGGTTTTTGAAACGAAATCGTAAGATAATTTCACTATATGTACTCTTCAAAAAGGTAGGCCTATATGATTCAATTAAAAGGGAGAAGTTCGGAATTCCTATAAAGTATCTGAAAGGTACAGAGAGTCAGATGCGTGTAAGCAAACGGCTATCAAACACTTTTGAAATTCACAATGAGTTTAAAAAAGGCGATGTACTATCTCCTCTACTATTCAATTTTATAATAGAGCATACCATCAAATCTTTAGGGGATGCAGAAAGACTACAACTCGGTGGTAAATAAGCTGCTAGTTTATGCTGATGATGTATTCCCATTTCTTTTCTAAAATCTGTCTTATACTAAAAATCTGATCTGTTGTAGACCTGTTTCTTCTAAATGCACATTGATGATCTCCTTGAATGTCATCAATATAGGGAGTAAGTCTGCTTACTAATATATTTGTAAGAATTTTGTACGAAGTTGAAAGTAATGAGATGCCCCTGTAGTTGTTGCAATCAGTTTTATCTCCTTTCTTATAAATTGGTACGATAATTGATTCCTTCCATTCATCTGGAAGAGCTTCTTTTTCCCAAATTATACTAAGCAACCAGCGTATCTTGTCCATCTATTTTTCTCCGCCTGATTTTATCAGATCTGCTGGGATCTCGTCTGAACCTGATGCTTTATACATCTTCAATTTTTCAATCGCCATTTCAACCTCTAATGCATTTTGTTCTAGGCCTAGCATTTCTGCTGTCTGTAAATTATCCTCCTCAATGTCCTGTTCTGTATGTACATTTAATAGCTGATTAAAGTAACTTTTCCATCTATTTAATATAGTCCTGGAATCTGCAATCATATCCCCATTTTCATTCCGAATTATGTTTGTTCTAGCCTGAAACCCTTTCTTCTCTATACTAATTCCCTGATATAATTCTCTAATGTTCCTATTTTTTGCGTTCAATTCAAGATCATTAATCTTCTCTCTCAAATATTCCCTCCTTTTACTCTATAGTAACTTGGTAGTTTCCCCGTCTGACACTACCCAATTGCTCTAAATTTACCTCATTTGGCTCGTGTAACAATTTCATATTTGCTAGCTTTCTTTTCATTACAATGTCGGCACATTCTTCATCAAACCATTTGTACTTTTCTATTCACGAAAATTATAATAAACAGCATTCGTAAAATATTAGCAAAGTCAAATGAACGGTTGATAAATAACTCAGAAACACTATCGAACCCCTACGTTCATGGCTGCGCGGACATAAGTTCTCCATAATATTCTGAGATGTATTCCAAACATCCCCTGTGTAATATACAGGGTGGACCGCTCGAATGGACCTAATTTCAATTGCTTGTTACTGGCAAACGGTTGAAGATAGAAACTTAAAACAACGTTCATAGTACAGAAAAACTCACCAAGTTTCGAATCCTGTCGGTAGATGGCACAAAGATACGTTTCTCGTTCTTAGATTTAATTGTTTGTGAAAATGGCGACTCCGCAGATGAAAGCGCAAGCTGTTTTGTGGTATGCGGAGTTTAAATCAATCATTAGAGTTCAAAGGGAGTTCCGGCGTGTGTTTAAACCGTGATGCTCCAACTGCTAGAAGCATAAAGAAGTGGCGTGATACATTATTAGCTACAGGATCTGTGTTGAAGAAGCATGGTGGTGGTCGCAGAGCATCCGATGAAATGGTAGCAAATGTTCAAGCCGCATTTGAGCGAAGCCCCCGGAAGTCATTAAGAAGAGCTTCGCGGGAACTTCAAATACCAAAATCGACATTACAACGGATTGTCCACAAACGCCTCAAACTGCACGCATATAAAGTGCAGTTAGTGCAACGTCTGGAGCCGAATGACATGCCGAAACGAGTGGAATTCGCCAATACGATGCTGGACCGTCTCGGCGCTGATCCTGACTTCATGACCAAGATTTTCTTCTCGGACGAAGCCACTTTCCATTTGTCAGGCAAGGTAAACCGGCATAATGTGCGGATCTGGGGATCGGAGAATCCTCACGCTATTCAAGAGCATGTTCGTGATAGTCCGAAGATGAATGTTTGGTGCAGTTTGTCACATAATAAGGTCATTGGACCGTTTTTCTCTCGCGGAGAAAACTGTTCGTGGTACCACATATCTTGACATGCTGGAGCAGTTCTTCTTTCCACAAATTGAACAACTGCAGCCTAACATCTTTTTCCAGCAAGATGGTGCTCCTCCCCACTGGTCCAATGAAGTTCGTACGACTTTGGACAACATTTTCCCTGGCCGTTGGATTGGTAGGGGAGGACCAATCGCGTGGCCCCGAGATCTCCCGATTTAACACCACTGGATTTCTTTCTCTGGGGCTATGTCAAAGATAAAGTTTACACCACCCCAGTCAAAGACCTTCGTGATCTTCGTGAGCGCATCATAGAGGCTATTGAGAACATTCCAGAAGACATACTCCAACGTACTTGGCAAGAAATTGTTCATCGCTTTGATATCGTCACAGTGACTGCTGGGGCTCATATAGAGATGTGGTGATCTGGATATCAAAACTTGGTGAGTTTTTCTGTAATATGAACGTTGTTTTAAGTTTCTATCTTCAACCGTTTGCCAGTAACAAGCAATTGAAATTAGGTCCATTCGAGCGGTCCACCCTGTATAGAAATTAAAAAAATGGATGAACGCAGAAAGAAATATAATGGATGAGATTGAACACAGGAGGCTAAAATGGTATGGACACGTAAGAAGAATGCAGGATGGAAGACTACCAATGACCATCTGTGCATGGAAAACTGAAAGAAGGAACAGAAAAGGAAGACCAAGAACAACCCGGAAGAACAAGATTCAAAATTCAATGAGGAAATTTGGTGTAACAGATGAAGACACAGGACAGAGAACAATGGAGAACTTTAATTAAGGGAAATTTGTGAATGTTTGTTGCAAACTGATAGTCTAAGTCCGTAGTCATATATATATATATATATATATATATATATATATATATATTAATTCATGTTAATTACTAAGATTGGTTGGAGAATACCCTCAATGATGAGGAAAATTCTCAGAATGAATTAATGAACTGCTACTTTCGTTCTTATTCTTACCTCTCCTTTTTTGGATATTTTTAGTTGATGCCATCCGGGTGTTATAGTGACATAACCTGTAGGGAGAGAATATTTTAACTTTGGATCATGTACACACTTTTTTTTAACCACATTAGGATGTACAGAGCCTCCCCCGATGAGGGAACAGTCTAATTTCGGATTAGCTTCGAGACACCACGAACATTAAGATAAGACAGACCAATCGCTCAACATTCATACTAACAAGGCGATTGTGATAGGATGATTAGGTTGGCCAAATGATGTTGAGCAGTATTTGGGCACTAATTTTTCTGAAACTTTTCTTATATGTGAGGAAAATCCCGAAAGTAAAAAAAAGCTCCGAGGAAACTTGTGCCGACCGGGAATTCGTCCCGGATATGCTGCGTACAGCATTTCTGTTTAATATTATCAAATATTTATGTTAGGCCTGTTTTATTTTAAATTTAGACATGTGATAATGTAATTGATTATGAGTATTTGAGAATAAAGTAAATAGGAAACGTTTTGGACCAAAGAGAGACAAACTGACAGATGAATGGAGAAGAGTATATAACAGTGAACTACATCTATATGGGAAACCAGATAATAACAACAGGCAAGTCTCGTCATGGGGAGCACATTTAGCATGAATGGGGAATGAAAGAAGGACATAAGGAAATGAGAGTGGAAGTGCCCTCTAAGAAGACCAGAATGAGCTGGAAGAATAATATTAACTATAAATTCAGTGAGTGAGTTAGTTAATTATAATGTTCTTCTTCTTTCTTCTTCCTCTACGGATGAAAGCTGGCAGCTTGTTGCGTGTTCATTCACTTCAAGTCTGGGGTATGGTGACGTCCTTCCATCGTAGTTGTAGTCGTCCTAAAGGCCTTTTCTGCTGAGGTGTCCAGTCACGTACTTTCTTCACTAATCTACTGTTCTCCATTATATCTATGTGATCGTTCCACTTTAGTCTTCTATCATTTATCCAGAGGTTTATAGGTCCAATTACACATTTTTCTCTAATAACAGAGCTGCGAATTTTCTCTCTCAGCGATTTTCCTACGATTTTCCTTAAAACTTTCATTTCGGTTGTTTCATGGATTTGTTTTGTTTTTTGAGTTTCTGTTCGGCATTCACAACCATATAGTTACAATGTAATAGATAAAATTTTATTTTTTTGGCGCTTCGAAAACTTAGATTAAATTGCGAGGAATATATTTCAGATATATGGGTAGTATATTTTGTAGGCTTTATATATTAATGTATACCTTTGTCTACTGTTTTATTAATTCAAGTGTCTTTTGAAAGTTTATTGAATTATAATTTTTATCTAGGTGTGTATTACGAAGTATATTTTTTACTTCCCTTTAAAAGTGTAGAAAATAATATACTTTCTTTGCTTAGAAATCCGATATTTAATAATAATAATAATAATTATAATAATAATAATAATAATAATAATCATCATCATCGTCGTCGCCGCCACCGCCACCCCAACCGCCACCGCCACCGCCGCCGACACAGCCGCCGCCACCACCACGACCACGACCACGACCACGACCACCACCACCACCATCATCATCATCATCATCATCATCATCATCATTTTCTTCTTCCTTTCATGTGATTGACCTAGCGGTCTGTAACGGTCTCTATCCAAAGTTTGATGGGTCTGTCCAATATCAGAAACATCTGCATGTACTTCACAAAATTACAGAAGAATGTGGATTGAAGATATCAACAGAGAAAACAAACGTCATTGCATTTCAATGCGTAGATCCTGTCAGAAGTAAAATTGTACTCGACAATAATATCTTGGTGCAAGTGAATAATTTTACATATCAAGAATGTGATACCTCATATGGAGAAGAACACGATATAAATGCCAAAATATCAAAATTTTCAAGCCATAGTTAGTCCGAAAATGTTTAAGATAATATATATACACAACAATGGTTATTCCAACTATTTTATAGGTAGCGAAGTATGTATATTGAAATAGAAGGATGTACAGACACTTAGATCTGATGAAATGAGATATCTTTGGAAGACTGCTGGTTACAGACTACTAGATCGTAAAAAATATGAATTACATGTGGAATCTTTGGAAAACAAAATATCTGATTTTAAGTCATGCTCATCGAATGGTGGATTTCAGGATACCGATTATATTATATATTAACCTGCTGGAAGAAGACCCAGGACATCCACTCAAAAGACTTCTGGATGGCATTTCTATTGAAGCTGAAACAGGTAAAAAATTGGCATAAATTCGTGAATGGACTATAATGATGATGATACATAATGTTTTATAGTTTGTTCCTGCAGAATTAAGACCAAAAGGGCTTGTCTTCCACTGAACCAACAGAAATACAGATTTACAATTATATATTCATACACTAAACATTAATAATAATACTAATAATTATAATAATGGTTTTTTATTAACATTTCTCTATAATACAGTCGTTTTCCTACATCCCATTATAAATTTTACTCCTCCATACATTCCTATTATCTGCACCACTCTTTGTTAATCCTCTCGACATCATACTCCTATGCACACCTTGAACCCACAGATCTTTTGGTCTCCCCTTTATTCTGTTGCCCTCCGCTTCAAAATTTAATATCATCTTAGGTATCCTGTCATTTGATATCCTCTTTACGTGGCCAAACCATTTCAGTCTTCTTTCTTCAACAACTTGCAGAACATATATTTTTTAAAACATAATAATAATAATAATAATAATGTAAGTAGAAAAAATACCCAATTAATAAGTTATTTGTGTGTGGAACCAAGTAGAGAGAAGTCTTACTTCTCATATTATCTTAACTTTTCGTCATCATATTCACTCCAAGGTTTAAGTGATTCGCCTATTCCGAATTCACAGTTATTCCTTCCATCTCTTCCTAGGTCTTCCTACATCCCTTAATCCCTTTAGTTTATAATGGTATGCTATCTTGGGCAATCTCGTTTCTTCCATTCTCTGAACATGCTCTTCCCAGCCTACACGGTGTTGTTGAATTCTATCATTTATTGAATATATTTTTAATTCACTTCTTATTTCTTCATTTAATTTGTGGTCCAATTTTATGCATCCTTTGGTCCTTCTTAGAAAAGTAATTTCTGCACTTTGTATTCTACTCGAAATCCTCCTTTTGTTACCCAGGAATGACGATGTTATTATAATGCAAAATACAGAAAACGATTTACAATTCTCTCTACACTGTTTAAATGAAATAAGTAAAGAGTACGATTTCAAAATCTTAAATTTTATTTCATAAAAATCCTAGTCCTTATTATAAAATGGAAAACAGTATATGTGTAAGCTTTTACTTGCTTCTGATGTTGACTTTGTATCTTTGAACTGAGTAAACATAAGAGCTGTATACCGTGATCACCTGCTCGCGCGCTCACCTGGCGCGATATATTGATTGCAAGTCAACAATCGTGTGGGTATGAAAAACGTAGACCGTTAATAATTAATTGTATATTTCCAAATTAGGTGATTTAATTACAATCACGGAACTGGTGCAATTGCAATTAATCAAGTTTGTTTAACCTAGACATGTGTAATATCAATTCAGTTTTGATAATCAATTTTGATTAGCGCTATGTAGCACACTACAGATACTGAGGACAAAGTTTGTAAGGCTCATCTTTATTTTTTTGCAATACAGTAATACTATTGTTTTAAAAGGACTTTTTAACTAATTGAACTACTATCCGATTGCTAAATTTAATTATGAAAAATAATTGTAAACATTAAATGACCATTCAGAAGAAATTAAACGATTTTTCATAACGAATGTCACGAGTGATTTTCAGTTTATCTAGAAGATTAGTAATTAATTTAAATATAGTTACCGGTATTTTAAAATTATTATATATTTTGAATGTAAACGGCGATGTTTTGAAAACAAATCAGAAATGTGAGGTTATGTTCATTCACTGGAACTTGATCATAATATTTATTATCAAATAGTTGATCGAAATACGTTAAGAATGGCATCCTAGTGGAGAAATACTGAAAATCATCAAAACGTGAAATTATAATCAAAATTATAGGTTATTCATTAATTTTTAAAGAAACAACTCAATTAAAAGCACGGGGGGAATTCATTATATTGGTTATATCCAATGTTATTTGTGGGAGAAGGAAAAATAATGCTTATGAGTCAGAATATTAAAAAGGAGGAGCTTTCTTTATCACAAAAGAAGGAGCTGATAAAGATAAATCGATAAAGAACGAGTTGAAAACACGACTGTCGTTGGTTGTAAACAAAAATTCAGTGAAAAAGTAGTTTATTTGGTCATTGACTAGCATTTGAGGCATGAGTTAAATAGTCTATCTAACAGATGTGTTCACGGGACCGAGAAAACAATTAAGATCATTACTTACCAAAACATCAAGAGTAAAATTAAATTTCCCAAAATTCTGAATATAAAAGTACATACTTATGGATTCTGAGGGACATTTAACCCTAGCAAAAATGATGTAAAAGTTATAAGATTTTTCGAAAGGATTAATTTTGAGAATCATACTTGGCTCAATAAATATTATTGGAGTATTACTAGATAAAACAAGTAGCTATATGATCTTTAGAATGATGTGAACGTTCGTAAATGTATATCAAAGTACAGAAGAAAGTGAAAAGGCAGGTAGGGCAGTCTGATAAGATGTAGTGTTCATTTTATATCTATAATGGCATAGCCCTAGCCTATCCTTGTCAGGGGCTTATCTTTATATAAAACAGTTGTTTCCAACTATGGAGGAAGGAAAAAGACTCACAAGGAAGACCTAGATTTGGGTGGGAAGATGGAATATAAAGGTATGTGAACGCCTGCTGGATATATAAGATTCACTAGAGAAACTTTTTGAAAAGGAACTTAATAATAAGTCAGTTGTCCAAAAGAAGGGCTGGCGTGGCCGCTGTGATATTGATGATGAATTTCTACGATATCTTTAGAGACTGGATTTATATGCTCTATATTATTTTTAAAGATGTATGTTGTTATTGCTTGAAAAAAAGTTTCCAAATTATACAAATTAAATACCGCACCAAGACAGTTGGGGGATCGATATGTATCTAATCTAGAACATGATCTACATGGACGACAATGGAATGCTTATAGAACAACTAAAATTTTAAATAAATCAGAAAAAGCTGCATTATATACCTACATCCATAGAAGGAAAAAGGAAAAAAAGAACATGGATAGAATATTTCAGAGACCTGTGGTTACAACGAGACTGAAAAAACGAAGAAGAACCAAATGTGCGAATTTGAAATGGAAAAATACAAATGGAAGAACTGGAAGAATCGCTCAAATTAACAAATAATAGAAAAGCTAGCGGACCCGATGGACATCAATTCAGAACTAATTAAATAGGCAGATATATTTTTAAAATTAAGATTCTTGAATTTTCTTAATATGTGTTGGGAGAATCATAATATACCAGCAACATGGAGGCAAGGTATAGTTTAAAACAATTTACAAGACAGGAGAAAGAAAACCAACCATCTAGTTACAGAGGCATTACCCTCCTAAATAGTGGATTATAAAATATAATGTTAGAATAATAGCAAAAACGAAATACAACGAATTACTGAAGTAGTAAAGTAAAAGTAACACTAGCAGAGAAACAAAATGGGTTCCCAAAAGGAAGATCTTGTACCGATGGAGTATTTGGCCCTGAATCAGCTAATAAACAAAACGACAAGAAAAAAAGCCTAGAAAACACATTTGTTATTCATAGACTTAGATAAAGCATTTGATCGAAGGTAAATGGGGGCAAATATTGTGGACTATATCCTAAAAGAAAAAGGCCTCCCTATTCAGATTATAGAAACTGTTAAGAGCTTGTACTATGGAACAAATATTTGTATTGACCCTCCAGTGACTAAAATAAAAATAAAACCATTTTTTTCAAATAAACCAAGGAGTACGACAAGGGTGTTCCCTCTCACCTATATTATTTAATGTTTATATGGACGATAATCATAAAAGAATGGAAGAAGGTTTTTTTAACTAATGAAGGAATATTAATTGATAATAAAGATAAAATAAATGCTTTATTATTCGCTGACCGATTGTGTAATTTTAGCAGAATCTGAAAATTGAGCTCCAAATGTTAGCATATAAATTTAAATTAATAGCCAATAGATTTAATTGTAAAATATCAATAAATAAGTCAAAAAGTAAGTATGGCATTTATTGGTAAATATGGAATTAGATAAAAAAATTGTACTGGATAACGAAATAATAGAAACAAGTAACACATTACCAATATTTAGGAGTGTTGATATAACTTATAGAGAAAATACAGAGATAGAAAATAAAGTAAATTAAATTTCAGGCTATTTGTGGAACCATTAACAAAGAACCTTAGGTTTGGAAAGCAAGGAAAGATACGCAACTTAAATTATATAAACAATGGCTGTTTCCTTTGTTGTTGTATGGAAGTGGAAACTTGGATAATGAAATCAAGGGATAAAAGCAGGATACAGACTGCGGAAATGCTTTTTTTACGTAATGTGAAAGGGGTGTACAAGAGCGGATAGATTAGATAAGGAATGAATCTATACGAGAAGAATTAAATATCTATAAAAATGAAGATAAAATCAGCGAAAAATAATAAGAAATGGACAGAACACTTAATGAGAATGAACAACGAAAGAATACCAATAATTACCTTTCCTGGTATAATCCAGAGGGGAAACCTGAGATGTTGGCCGACCACGCAGAAGCAGAAGTGGACTCCACTTTTAACTTCGCCGGAAAAGGCTACATAGCCTAAACCTTGTCGTAGAAGAAGAAAGACGAAATACGCACACAGCACTCATGTATTTATTGAAGAAACCAAGTTTATAAACACATTTATTTGACTATTTAACTCATGCCCCATATGGGAGTCAATGACTAATAATCACGTGGGTCAATGCTTTTTGTTTTACAACCATATCATAGTTCGTGTTTCAGCTCGATAATTATCGAATTGATTACCGAAATAAAAGAAAGATACTACTTTTGTTTCATTTTTCCCACTAGGGTGCATTATTACAATAGTGCGATTCTATTTGGGAAATAAATAGTTAGTAAGGCCAAGTTGCAGTGATGAACAAATGAAACACAACAAAACATTTCTCACTTTGTTTTCAAAACATCGCCGTTTACATTGTAAATATGTTGTAAAGATTTTAAAAATAAATATTATTAAATAATTGATTTGTTTGTAAGTAAACAGCTTAAATTTATTCGTGTTAAAATAGTCACCCAACAAATGACACTCTTGAGTTCCAAATCCTGTAGATAAATTGGAAATCACTCGTGGCATATACTTATGATAAATATATGCTCTAAAATTAAAGGCGTTTGTTTACCGTAATAAAAATTTAAAATGCAATCAGAAAGTATTCCAACATTTAATTCTTCTAACTGTTTCTTTCTTTTTGTAGTTTGCAATAACTGATTGTTTAAATTTTTTTACAGTTGGTTTGTCTCATGTAGCTGCCTCATGGCAATAAATTTTTTTTGCAAAGGTATGTTTAGGAAGAAGGTATAAAATTGAAAACGGGGAAAAAAAAAAACCTTTTATAGATTGAGACCTACTTGCTTTTGTATTTTTGAAAACAAATGTTGCATTTATAATAAAATTGACAAAATATGCAGATTATTCAAGTAAAAAAACCTTGTTTTTCAACAAATATTACAAATGTGATGATTCATATAATAAAATAATGTATAAATCTATAAATTTAAGTCCTGGGAAAGATTATGTTAAGTACCTGGAAATTTAGTCCCTACCTACACACTAAACTAATTAACTGGCAATATCGAATCCGGACGTTCATGATCGCGCAGACATAAATTCTCCATTACATCTCTATCCTGAGGTACTGTTTTCAAAACATTCCCTGTATAATTCATCTGCCTAAAATCCTGGTTATTATTATTCTACCTATCTCATTCTTTTTCTACATGCTGGGAGCTGTACCTCTGGTTTTCCTACAAGAAGTTTCCATGACTCCTCTTTCGTTAACCATTTATCACCACATACCATGTCCATCACAATCTGTTAGAATTATATGTTGTTACTATATTTGGGTTTAATAAAGATTTAATTAATTTACCTCATTGTAGGGAAGTTTTCTCCAATCACTTCCCTGTTCGTCTCCCTCTTTGGTCCAAATATGTCAATGAAGTAGAGTAGCAGATACACTAGCGAAGAATAGTACTATAACACTGCAGTGACCGCAAGGAAATGTTTACTTTTCTTACTTACTTACATTACTCACTGGCACTATCGAATCCGTAGGTTCATGGCCGCGCGGGGACATAAGCTATCAATATATCCCTATCCTGAGCTTAATCATTTCCAATCATTCCCTGTATAATCTACTTCCCTCAAATCATAGTTAATGTTATTCTCCCACATCATTCTTGGTCTACCAACTGGGCGTTTTCCCATCTAGCTTTCCTACAAGAAGCTTCCATGCAAAATCTTTCATTCCCCATACGGGCAATATGTCCTCCTGGCCATCGCAGTCTACGAGACTTGAACTGTTATTATTATATCTGGCTTTCCTATAAAACATGTAGTTCATTGTTATGTCGTCTTCTCCATTCACCTGTCTGTTCATCTCTCTTTGACGTCCAAACATTTTTCCTAAGTACTTTATTCTCAAATCAACTGTTAATCTCCTTTTCCTCCCTTAAGTTAAGAACCCATTTTTCGCACCCATATAATATAAACTGGTACGAATAATAGTTTTATATATTTTCAGTTAATTTTTTAAACGTTTTTTTGAAAGGAGTTGGGGAATCAAGAGTCTCTGCAATGTATAATAGACACGCATTTCCAGAATTGAGCCTATGTTTAATTTCTTTGTGCATCTCATTCCTATTTGTGATTATTGTTCCGAGGTATTTGAATTCAGCCACTTCCTCAAAAGTTCCCCTCATTTGTCATTAGCTTGTCCATTTCCATTATATAATGTATTTCTACGTGTGACCATATATTTAGTTTTATTGATATATTTACTTCAAGTCCTAAGTTCTTAGTGTTAATCAATAGTGTGTGACATATTGTCCTTTAGTATTCTCCTCCACTATCGGCCAACAATACTACATCATCAGCATAAACTAACAGTTTATTAATACCATCAGTTGTAAGCCTTCCTCATGCTCTAAGGATTTAATGGCATGCTCTAGTACAAAATTAAATAAGTAGAGGAGATAGTTTATCCTCCTTGCTTCAACCCATCTGGATTTCAAAAGTGTCCGCAAACTTTTTGCCTACACGCACCCTACTCTTTGTGCCATTTAGCCACATAGGTGATAAGTCTAAACTAACTTTTTAGGGAATTCCGAACTCCAGCAGGATACTCATATAACTTCTCCCTCTTAATTGAATCATATGTTTTTTTGGAAGTCTACATACAGTTGAGGTACAGTACTATGATACAGGGTGGACCGCTCGAATGGATCTAATTTCAATTGCTTGTTACTGGCAAACGGTTGAAGATAGAAACTTAAAACAACGTTCATAGTACAGAAAAACTCACCAAGTTTCGAATCCTGTCGGTAGATGGCACAAAGATACGTTTCTCGTTCTTAGATTTAATTGTTTGTGAAAATGGCGACTCCGCAGATGAAAGCGCAAGCTGTTTTGTGGTATGCGGAGTTTAAATCAATCATTAGAGTTCAAAGGGAGTTCCGGCGTGTGTTTAACCGTGATGCTCCAACTGCTAGAAAGCATAAAGAAGTGGCGTGATACATTATTAGCTACAGGATCTGTGTTGAAGAAGCATGGTGGTGGTCGCAGAGCATCCGATGAAATGGTAGCAAATGTTCAAGCCGCATTTGAGCGAAGCCCCCGGAAGTCATTAAGAAGAGCTTCGCGGGAACTTCAAATACCAAAATCGACATTACAACGGATTGTCCACAAACGCCTCAAACTGCACGCATATAAAGTGCAGTTAGTGCAACGTCTGGAGCCGAATGACATGCCGAAACGAGTGGAATTCGCCAATACGATGCTGGACCGTCTCGGCGCTGATCCTGACTTCATGACCAAGATTTTCTTCTCGGACGAAGCCACTTTCCATTTGTCAGGCAAGGTAAACCGGCATAATGTGCGGATCTGGGGATCGGAGAATCCTCACGCTATTCAAGAGCATGTTCGTGATAGTCCGAAGATGAATGTTTGGTGCAGTTTGTCACATAATAAGGTCATTGGACCGTTTTTTCTTCGCCGGAAAAACTGTTCGTGGTACCACATATCTTGACATGCTGGAGCAGTTCTTCTTTCCACAAATTGAACAACTGCAGCCTAACATCGTTTTCCAGCAAGATGGTGCTCCTCCCCACTGGTCCAATGAAGTTCGTACGACTTTGGACAACATTTTCCCTGGCCGTTGGATTGGTAGGGGAGGACCAATCGCGTGGCCCCCGAGATCTCCCGATTTAACACCACTGGATTTCTTTCTCTGGGGCTATGTCAAAGATAAAGTTTACACCACCCCAGTCAAAGACCTTCGTGATCTTCGTGAGCGCATCATAGAGGCTATTGAGAACATTCCAGAAGACATACTCCAACGTACTTGGCAAGAAATTGTTCATCGCTTTGATATCGTCACAGTGACTGCTGGGCTCATATAGAGATGTGGTGATCTGGATATCAAAACTTGGTGAGTTTTTCTGTAATATGAACGTTGTTTTAAGTTTCTATCTTCAACCGTTTGCCAGTAACAAGCAATTGAAATTAGGTCCATTCGAGCGGTCCACCCTGTACTTCTAATTTTTTCCACTCGAGATTTTCTGGCAGCCTTTCTCCAAAATGTAGCAGTAGTAGTATTAATTTTTCAACAATTATCATTATAATATCATAAAATGATCCATTATTGAAACGGTGTTCAAAAAAACAGTATTGGAAAATGTTAAATAATTATGTACTGATCTTTTATATAAAAGTGGTGATGTAAAATTCTCAAATATAGACCACTTCTAAACGAAGCCGGCCGTTGGCGATGGTAGTGACAATTACCTGACAAGCAGACGAAACGAGAATTATAGATTTGTATATATGGAAAGAATTGTTAATGTTTGTGGCCAAGTCTAGAATGGTTGTATTTTTTTAATGAGCTGCACACTAGTCTGGAGAAAAGAAACTAGAAGGTCCCAAGGTTCAATTCCTGGTTTTCAGACATTAGTTAATTTTCCTTTTCACAAAAAATCATATTAATATTATAGTAGTAGTAGTAGTGGGTAGCCATAGTATTAAGTTTATCGATGCTCATCAAAATCTCAGGTCAAAGTCGAATTTCAAATTTGGTCGTAAAGCTGCCTCTTATTTCAGGCATGAATTATTTTTAGTGTTCTTAAATCGATTAGCTTGACTTCCATCTAAAGGAAGCTATATTCAAGATGTTTTTACACCCACAAAAATTAATAGATTAAAAAACGAGTTTTGAACCCGCGAACTTTGGAAACAAAGGTGAACGTGAATAATATTTAACCAATAAGTCAGATAAAATAATTACGTTGTTGAGTACGTTTATGAAGATACAATAACTGTTATTCTGAGTATGGGACGCTAGAAAAAAGAAACAGGTAATGCATTTTCCTGTGGTTGGGATGTAGTTTCCAATCGCAAAGAGAAGGAGAATCCTTTGTTTGTCATTCCAGGATTAGCAGATAGATAGATTGCCTGCAGAGTCCAGCTTAAATCAACTGGAGTGTTTGACCTTAGAGATGTGTCACAAAAACCGATCATAGCTTTATTTGGGAAAAAAATGAAGGTAAACAGAAAAAGCGTTATAACACTCTTCAATAGAGTAGTCACTTTTCAGCTTCTTTCTTCCTCCCCCTCCCCCCTCTCTATCAATCCTTTTTTGTTATTATTTCAATACATGCGGAAGGGGAAAAACCTTATTGAACCATAAATTCTTCCAGTTTTAGTAAATTATTTTTATCGATTATTATCATTATTTTTATAAAAAAACTAAGTGGTTATGCGCCTTGCCTCTTGTCCCGCGAGGTCCAGGGTTCAAACCCCGCAGGGGTTGATGGATATTTTTCGGACAGAAAAATCTAAGGAAGCAGTCCCTCCGGGAGGGACACTTTTAGCCGTGGGTCCCGAAGTCTGAAGATTTTTCAGGCTCGTAAAAAGATCCTTAAGCCTGAAATGTTGAAAGGTCTCTAAACAAAATTTACCGAATTTTCCCGTCCTATTACTACCTTGGTTTCCTAGATGTCAGTATGAGGCGGAACACTGACCACGGACCACTCCAATGGAATCTATACGAAAACAAGTGTAACTAAATTAGTATAGTTCAAATTCTTCCCTCTAGGGGGAGAGCGCCTAAATCTCTGTTAAAGAACAAAATGGGCTTACAAGAAGAAGATTAACGATTTAATAATGTTATTTTTATTGTTATTAAGGAGAAAAAATGAAAAAGACCATGTTAATAGTATGGGTGAAGAATCGAATCCCTCCCAAATTTTACCTAAATGAATCTGCAAAAACAACACACCACGACAGGTGGGAATATCCTCAACTCAATGGAAGCATAGTTGTTGGACATTATAGAAAAGGCCGTTGAAAAAATACATAAATTGTCTAAAGTAAGAGGAATGTTACGACTACAACTAAACAATACTAACCACAACCACCGCCGCCAAAACCAACAACCGGCCGCACAAACCCATCACCGCCGCCGCAACCGCCACCGCAACGCCGCCGACACTGCCACCGCCACAGTCACCACCACCGGAGGCGGAGGTGGCGGTGTGGTGTGAATGGGTTGTGGTGGTGGAAGTGGTGGTGGGGTGGTGGAAGTGGTTGGTTTGTGTGTGGTGGAAATGGTTGCGGTTGTGTGGTGTGGTGGTGGTCAAATGGTTGTGGTGTGGAAGTGGTTGTGGTGGTGTGGTGGTGGTGTGGACGTGGTTGTAGT
>JASPKZ010007768.1:0-79640 GCA_030220185.1 Diploptera punctata | reverse complement strand
CCTCTTCTTCTTCTTCTTCTTCTCCTCTTCTTCCTCTTCTTCTATCTTCTTCTTCTTTCTTCCTCATCTCTTCCTCCTCTCTCTCTTTCTTCTTTCTTCTTCTTTCTTCCTCCTGCTTCTTCCTTCTTTTCTTCTTCCTCCTCTCTCCTCACTGCTTCTTCTTCTTCTTCTTCCTCCTCTCTTCTCCTCTCTTCTTTTCTTCTTCTTCCTCTCGTCTTCCTCCTCATTCTTCTTCTTCTTCTGTTCCTCCTCTGCTGCCTCCTATCTTCTTCTTCTTCTTCGTCATCTTCTTCCTTCTTCTTTTCTTCCCCCTCTTATTCCCCCCTTCTTCTGCTTATTCCTCCTCTTCTTCGCCGCTTCTTCTTTTCTTCTTCTTCTCCCCTGCTTCCTCCTCTTCTTCTTCTTCTTCTGTCTTCTTCTTCGCTTCTTCCTCCTATTCTTACTCCTCTTCTTCTTCTGATCTTCCTACCTCATCTTCTTCTTCTTCTTCTTCCTCCTCTTCTTCCCCCTCTTCTTCTATCTTCTTCTTCCTCCTCATTCTTACTCCTCTTCTGCTTCTTCCTCTTCTTCTTCCTCCTCTTTTCTTCTTCCTCTTCTTTCTTCCTCATCTTCTTCTTCTTCCTCTTCTTCTTCTTCTTCTTCTTCTCTTCTTCTTCTTCCTCCTCTTTTCTTCTTCTTCCTCCTCTTCCTCCTCTTTTCCTTCTTCTTCCTCCTCTTCCTCTCTTCTTCTTCTTCCTCCTCTTCCTCCTCTTCTCTTCTTCTTCCTCCTCTTCCTCCTCTTCTTCTTCTTCTCTTCTCCTTCCTCCTCTTCCTCCTCTTCTTCCTCCTCTTCCTCCTCTTCTTCTTCCTCCTCTTCCTCCTCTTCTTCTTCTTCTTCTTCCTTCCTCCTCCTCTTCTTCTTCTTCTCTTCTTCTTCCTCCTCCTCTTCTTCTTCTTCTTCCTCCTCTTCTTCTTCTTCTTCTCTCCTCCTCTCTTCTTTTCTTCTCCTCTTCTTCTTCTTCTCTTACTTCTTCTTCTTCCTCTTCTTCTTCTTCTGCTTCCTATTCTATTTTCTTCTTCTTCTTCCTATTCTTCTATCTTCTTCTTCCTCTTCTTCTTTCTTCTCTTCTTCGCTTCTTCCTCTTCTTAATCTTCTTCTTCTTCTTCTTCCTCTTCTTCTATCTTCCTCGTATTAATAAAGTAAGAGTAATCCCACAACAGGCCCGGAGGCCCTGTGGGTAGTAGGAGGTTAAGGCCTCCACTTTTTCTAGACAATCGGCACTTTTATGTCAGCCGGGTTGTCCCGCCCCTGCGTGACGGCCGCCTTTACCCCCAGAACAAGCGTCCGGTATTCATTTCCGTTAGAGGCTGAGTCGACCCCAGGGCCATAGTGCCGTCAGAGGGTTTGGGTCAGTTTAAAAATCCTGACCCCAACGGGACTTGAACCCTCGACCCTCTGGCTTGTAGCTCAGTGCCTTAACCACTACGCTACGGCGTGCCCCCATTAATATTATTAATATTATTATTATTATTATTATTATTATTATTATTATTATTGTTGTTACTATGTCCACCGTTGTGGTCTCGAGGTAGCGTGCTGCCTTCTCACCCAGCGGGCCCGAGTTTGATTTTTGGTCTGGACAGGCTTCTGGGTGAGATTTTTTCGGGGTTTTTCCTCACCTGTAAGACAAATGTCAGAAATCTTAAGGCCCAACGGTCCCCGAAAATGATCCGACCATCATCATCATCCTTCACCGGTGTGGAAAGCAACGGGAAGCTACCACACCTATAATTCCCTAGTAAAGCTGTAAAGCATAGCATGACAGTGAAAGACCTGCCCTCGGGCAGAATTACTATGTATTACTATGGATGGATTATTACTCTTATTATTATTTACTTTTGCAATTTAATAATCATATTGTTTATTTTGTACACTGTTCCTATCTTACATACATATATATCATATATAAGAAAATTATTCTATAAATACACAATTATTCTTATTAGCGCATCTCTTAAATTTGAAGCCAACAAGGCGACTGACTTTGCACTGCAAACCGGAGTTCGAGGATAATGGATAGATGGAGATTTTGTAAACTCTCTCGTATTAACAATGAACGTCGCTCACATCCTTTACTGTACTTAAAAACTAGTACAGACATTATACTGACGATAAAAATGGCTCGAATGTTGAAGATAATTCCCTCATCTTTCCCGCCTTGGCTGAAATATATTATGGATTCTAGGACCGTTTCGATGTTTGTTATTCATTCACGTTTTAACTGTTGAACATAATTTGATTAAATCTGGTGGATATGTAGCCTACGTTCTGGATTAGCTTACAGGCTACTTATGACATCCAATCTGTAAAATGTGCTATGGAGATAATTGCACTCCCATGAGATGAGCGGGGACGATGACTAGGGGTCCACGGTTCGATTCCTGGTTCACACATTAATTTTTCTTTTCACAATATCATTATAATATGTAAAAATCATCAAAAACAACCAATAATATTATCAAATTCATAGTTTTCGGGGACGCTGAGATGAATACTGACACTACCGGTTCGGTTCCATTTAAGTCCAATAGTGAGGAGTGATTTTTTTTTTCAAATGCCCCAGGTTTGTCTTTCGACATTCCTGGTTTCTCTCCTGGCATGGCGTACTTGTAATCCACTTCTGAGGTTGGGGCGCCTGGAAGGCGGGGTTACGTTGCCCCGATGATATGATGGTGATGATGATGATGATGATAATGGTGCGCCAGGAGAGTCCCTAATCCTAAGCTTAACCTAAGATGAATATGAATGATGATGATTACGATGGCCATATGATTTCGGGGACCGTTTTGAGCCCTTCAAGTTTTCCTGACATTTGTCTTATAGGTGAGGAAAACCCCGATAAAAACCTCACCCAGAAAAACTCTCCCGACCGGGGATCGAACCCGGGCCCGCTGCGTGACAAGGCAGCACGCTACCCCGAGACCACAGCGGTGGACAGGAAGATGACCGAAATAACTTAGATTGGTGTAGCTGAGTTGATTGTTGACAAGATGGTTAGAATAAACGTCTTGGCACCTTATACTACTATATACTAATATGAATGCTTCATTTTAAATTTAATTATATTGTTCATATGACAATAAAATAAAGTTAATAACAGGTGCAAAATTTTATCTTTCATTTTATATTATACTAGCGTACCCGGCAGACGTTTTCCCGCCCGAACGTTCAATTCTCATGTCGTGGGCGGACGATAAAAATATGTTATTTTTTTACCATAAAATTCAGCAATTAGGACATAATTAGATATTATTAAATAAGTTCGCAAGAAAACCTCTTACAGCCTTCTGTTGTGGTTCAAGAAGTGTTAATGAAGACGTCACATATTCATGAACATTAGAATTGTTCCCTCCTTTGCAGATAGATTAAGAACCGTCATATAACAATTATATTAGAGTGAAAAAAAAGATAAATTGATGAGAGTGAGTCAAAACAGTTTTTTTTTCCCCAGCTAGATTTCATTTGTGACCCATTGTGCACCAGTCCCATACTGGCCGACATTCCACGAGAAAAATTTCTTCCCCCGTAAGTCCCGTAGTTCTGCGCCAAGACTTCTTGCCTTAACCACTCGGCTACGGCGCGAGACTCTTGGTATCAATGAAAGACAAAAATGGTTATTGTGAGTTATCCGTAAGAGATAAGGGACTATTGGTATCAATGAAAGGCAAAAATGGTTTTTGTGAATTATCCGTAAGAGATAAACATATGCTGTCGCGTACTTTTTTGTATAGCTTTGAGATATTCAATTCTGTGTACATTAATTTTGAGTATTTCTTATGGTTTAGGCAGCGTAAGCCATTTAAGCGTCCAAAGAGCTACTTTTTTCACGTTTTCCACTACAAAGGGCGATTTCTAAGGGTGTAGGAGTTAAGTATCACAAATCTCTTATAGCCTATGTTCATCCCGGGAATCTCCTGAACATTTTGCAAAAAATCCATCGGTATGGCCGCGCATAAAGTACGAACAAACAAACAAATATACAAACAATTTTTATATATAATATTTTGAATAATGGATTTAAGAAAATTTCGTTGATTTCTGAATTTACAGCTCGGTCAATGGGATACATTATGTTTCACGAAAACACTGACAAGATATTAGAATGCATTTTTCTTTACATCTTAGCATTCGTTTTATTAATTACTTCTTCTTCTACGCTGAAAACTGGCAGCTTATTGCGTGTTCATTCACTATAGGTCCGGGGTATGGTGACGTCCTTCCATCGTCGTTGTGGTCTTCCTGAAGGCCTTATCTGCTGAGGTGTCCAGTCACGTACTTACTTCACTAATCTACTGTTCTCCATTCTATCTATGTGATCGTTCCAATTGTTTACTCTTCTGTCATTTATCCAGAGGTTTGTAGGTTCAATTTCACATTCTTTTCTAATAACAGACCTGCGAATGTTCTCCCTCACCGTCGTTATCTCTACCTTGACGAGGTGGTGGGGTTTGTGAGTCCTAATGACCCCATGAGCTATACAGGCGGTAGTGTAACTACCAACAGGGCCTCCCATGCCTGGCAGATCGTGGAAGAAAGTCCAGACTAAAAGAGATACCCATCGAAGAAAAAGGGCTAGTAACTCACTTCCAAGATGTAAAATTTTCAATTACTCACAAAAACATTCTTGAAGTAAGTCGGACTGATAAATTGGAACAAACTTTATTAATAACGAGCGGAAAAAATGCTCTTATAATTTTTAATTCTGGATGCCTACCATTTAAAAGAAATATATCATCTCCATTTTAAATAATTTATTTCAACTATCGTTTGAAGATTTATTTATTTCAGAAAAACAGATAAGATTTTTAAAGTGGTAAATACAATTAGTAAGGATTCTTATGTTTGGATACATGTTTAAGTAACTACATCCAAATAACAGTATTTTTTTTTCCATTAGACATTACCCCACACAGGGTAATTTGTTTTATTGTAATCTGTGAACGAAGATTATTTAGAAGTTACCAGATTTTAATGGTGTGAAAAGACGTAATGAGTTTACTAAACAAACTTTAATTACTTCAGTATCTCATCACTTGTGTTACAAGCCCCTGCTAAACTCTGCTAGATTTTTTCATGAATCGCAGTATAAACATTCTCTACAAACACCTAATTATATTTTTTACTTCTATTATATTCCGCTACACGGTATTATCCCGTTTTATCTCATTTCCCCATGCAACGTAATTTGAACCATGTTAGTGTATAAGCTGCACGTGTTGTAGGTGAGAAAGGAAATTATGTTCTTGTTTCAGTGGCGTATCTAACGCTATATGTCCTTTTGAAAGCAAATTTAAATAATGAAGTATTAGTTCTTCTTCTTCTTCGTCACGGTTTAGGCTTAATTACTAGCCTGTTCCGGTTCCAAATTGCTGCTGTTTCCATATTTTCTTTGGCTTCCCAAACGTGTTCTTTCTCGTGGAAAGTAGTTGTATGCTGCTTTTGGTATTCTATTCTCAGTCATTCTTGCTAAGTATTCTTTCCAGTTTGTTTTGTATTTCACTATTGTTGTATTTAATTCCTCTACTTTTAGTTGTATTATTTCTGTGTTGTGTTTTTTGTCTATTGTCTATTGGTGTGAGGAATTTTATTTCAGCACCTTGTATTCTGACAGATTGTTATGTTGTCACTGTCCATGTTTCGGGTCCGTAAGTAATAATAGGAACTGCCATTGTCTTGTATAATGACTTTATTTTTCAAAGTTCTTTTTAGTGTTCCTGGTATATAATTAAACTTATTTAATTAATCAATTGAATTGGCGTTTACTTGATGAAAATCCATAGCGAATTTAATTAAATAAAAAATAAATCTTAAAGTTTTATGTCTGAAGAAGGTACAAAGTACCGGAACAGCTGTAAATAATTTATATTTTAATAAATATGAAAATCACATAAAACTTTAAGTTTTACTTTTATTTAATTGAATAAACTTATTTACTTTGTTATTTATATCTGTTTCCGTTGTGTATGATATTTCGCAACCTAGGAAGTTATATCTTACCACTTGTTCTATTGGTTTATTTTCTAAGATTATATTTGTTCGAACTGGATGAGCGCCCTTGAAATCCATTGTTTTTTATTTTTCTGATGATATTTTCATATTATATTTTTTAAATATTTCATTTAGTTTATATAGACCTAACAGTCTTTGTAATTCGTCTTCTATTTTTGCTAATAAAATCTGGTCATCTGCAAAGGCTACTGTTTTTATATTAGATAAAAGAGGAAAACTTGCTGGCTCACACACCTCAAAGAATATTCCAGTAGGTCCAAGTAGAATAATGTTTCCCATGCTCGCCTCTAACTCCGAGGTTCACGAAATAAATATGATTAGGGTCGATGGATTTTTAAGAGCGTAAAATTCTGCGTGTAAACTTTATTCGGAAGTGAAGTAAAGCCGTTGGTCTTGATTGTAGATTTATCGCAAATGACAGAAACTACAAGCTTGAAAGAGGCTTCCTTTCAGTATTTGTCAATTCTTTCATTCCCAGATATAAATTGCGACCATAATGACCTGAATAGTTGAAGAGGGTCGTTATATAAAATACTACCTCAATACTAATAACATTCATTACAAATTCCATTGAGGTGAACAGTCGTAAGATAAAAACTTAAAATATGTACCTTTCGGCAGGTGCCGTCGTTCTCAACTGTGTTAAAATAATATATTTAAAATGTTATCTGGAGGCCTTTCGGAGGTTGACTTCCATCTTCAGCAGGATGAGCTTCTGCTACTAGTTGTTGTTGTAGACTCAAAGTGTCTGTAGTTGCTGCTACAGACACTTTGAGTCTATATCGTCGTACACAACAATAACTAGTAGCAGAAGCTCATCCTGCTGATGATGGAAGTTAACTTCCGAAAGGCATCCAGATAACAGTTTTAAATATATTTTAACACAGTTGGGAACGACGGCACCTGCCAAAACGTAGGCTACATATTTTAAGTATTTATCTTATAAAAATACTACCCACACAATAGATTTATTTAAATGTAATTTATGAAGGTGAGTATGTCCTATTAACAGCTCATACAGACATTTGAGAGTATGGATGCAAAAATCCATGATTCAGAGCCCACATCACGAGAAGGATATATGGAGATTAACTTTACATTTCGACGACTTTACATCTGGAAAAATGATCGATACTTATTTTATAAGTTGTGAAATAGGGTCCAGATTCAGTCTGAACAGGTAAAATCTACATCTCTTTATTACCCTGGATCGAACGCAGCCGATCCATAGCCCGTAATCAGAACTTCCTCCGAGTTACCTGTGCTACATTCAAACTGATAGACACCTGATCACACATTGTTTATCCTTGTATCAATAGTCTGTTTGTTTCTGTTATATGTATTTTTTCTATAAAGTTGGCGAGATGTGAATTCCTTACTGCAAGGAGATTATTGTTTCTTTTTTTCCCGACCGTGTATGTTCGCCTATCTTAATTTGTCATTAATTATGAAATTATGATTAATGGTGAAATGGATCTTCATAATGAAAATCAAACTTTTGCCTCCCGAAATCATAGTAATAAAGCCACTCAAATCTGTTGGCCCAAATATTTGAATAGGATATATGAAGAATACGATTGGCAAGCGTTATCGCCGATCAAACTACATTTCAGCTATGTATAATTTTATATACGTTACCAGGAAATAAATGACTTTAATATTCACAAAAAAGGACACAAATTTCACCATCAAAAGAATAAACCATAACAAATGTAGTAATTTTATCGTAAGTAATGCCACGAGTAACTTCCAAATTATCGATAAATTCACGACTCGCGAAGTGACGAGTGAATTTATCATAAGTAATGCCACGAGCGATTTCCAAATTATCGATAAATTCACGACTCGCGAAGTGAGGAGTGAATTTATCATAAGTAATGCCACGAGCGATTTCCAAATTATCGATAAATTCACGACTCATGAAGTGACGAGTGAATTTATCATAAGTAATGCCACGAGTGATTTCCAAATTATCGATAAATTAACGACTCATGAAGTGAGGAGTGAATTTATCATAAGTAATGCCACGAGTGATTTCCAAATTATCGATAAATTCACGACTCATGAAGTGACGAGTGAATTTATCATAAGTAATGCCACGAGTGATTTCCAAATTATCGATAAATTCACGACTCATGAAGTGACGAGTGATTTCCAAATTATCGATAAATTCACGACTCATGAAGTGACGAGTGATTTCCAAATTATCGATAAATTCACGACTCATGAAGTGACGAGTGAATTTATCATAAGTAATGCCACAAGTGATTTCCAAATTATCGATAAATTCACGACTCGCGAAGTGACGAGTGAATTTATCATAAGTAATGCCACGAGTGATTTCCATATTATCGATAAATTCACGACTCACGAAGGACTATTTAACGAATATAATTAAGCTCTTTACTAAAAAATAATTATTTGAATATAGTTACCGGTGTTTTAAAATATTTATATAGTTAATGTAAACGGCGATGTTTGAAAACAAATTAGAAATGTGAGGTTATGTATATTCACTGCAACTCGATTATATTATGTATTGCCAAATAGGATGGCAATTATGTAAGAATGCACTCTGGTGGAGAAATAATGAAACACATAAAACTATTATAATCAACATTATAGGTTAATAATTTATATTTTGAATAAACAACTCAGTAAAATCACTGAATCTATTCATTATTTGCTATATTCAATGTATTTGTTGGAGAAAAATAATGGTCTAACCTTTTCAGAATATTAAAAAAGGAGGAGCTTTCTTTATCACAAAAGCAGGAGCTGATAAAGAGAAATCGATAAAGAGCGAGGTGAAACACGACTGTCATTGGTGTAAAACAGATTTGATTGGTAGTGCAATGCAGGCTTTCACGGCCGGTAATCATGGTAATAAAAGATTCCGGGCTATGTGGCCGTGGTCTATAACTGGCGTTTCTTCCAGACGTTTCTCCCTCAACTGCGGAGGGCATCTTCAGTGGCGAGCGCTTACAGCTGTTGTTTCCCTGTCGTAGACTCGACTGCGAAGTGAGGAGTGAATTTATCATAAGTAATGCCACGAGTGATTTCCAAATTATCGATAAATTCACGACTCATGAAGTGACGAGTGAATTTATCATAAGTAATGCCACGAGTGATTTCCAAATTATCGATAAATTCACGACTCATGAAGTGACGAGTGAATTTATCATAAGTAATGCCACGAGTGATTTCCAAATTATCGATAAATTCACGACTCATGAAGTGACGAGTGAATTTATCATAAGTAATGTCACGAGTGATTTCCAAATTATAGATAAATTCACGACTCATGAAGTGAGGACTGCGAAGTCGAGTCTACGACAGGGAAACAACAGCTGTAAGCGCTCGCCACTGAAGATGCCCTCCGCAGTTGAGGGAGAAACGTCTGGAAGAAACGCCAGTTATAGACCACGGCCACATAGCCCGGAATCTTTTATTACCAGATTTCATTGGTGATTGGTCATTGACTACCATTTGCGACATGAGTTAAATAGTCTAGAGAATTTGGAAATCAAGAGAGGCATTTGTTAGGACTATGTAACGAATAAAATTAAGCTGTTTACTCACAAATCATTATTTAAATATAGTTATTTTATAATAATTATATATTTAATGTAAACGGCAATGTTTGAAAACAAATGAGAAACATTATGTTTCACTTGTTTATCACTGCAACAAGATCATATTATTTATTGCCAAAGGATCGCAATATTGTAAGAATGCACCCTAATGGAGAATAAATTAAACACATCAAACTGCATATTAATTAATTTCTGATGTCCTCTGATGTAAATATGTCAATTATATTTTTCTGGAACATTATTACCTGGGAAAAAGTACGTTCAAGAAAGTGCAAACAGTGTTTTTTTTTTGTGGTGTGGTATAACCAATGGATACAAATATTTTTATATTATCACCCGCAACCACGATAGGGTTACATTCGTGCACTACATATGTACAATCTCTGCAAAATAATGCTATGACCTATTCAGAATATTAAAAAGGAGGAACTTGATTTTACAGCGATAAAATTAAACTGATAAAATCGAGGTGAAAAACGACTGCGATTGGTTGTAAATAAAAAAATCATTGAAATGTGATTGGTTATTGACTCCCATTTGGGGCATGAGTTAAATAGTCCTATTTAAATTATATGGATGTAAATAACATGTTCATATTATCAGCACTTATTTCGTTATAAGTGCTAATTTTTTTGTACCTTGTATGTTACGGTCGTCCTTAACTATAAGGTTTCTATTCATTAATGAGCAAAATCCTCTACTAGACATATACAGATAATTCAATACTACTACAACAACTTCAGAAGATGAAGCACGCTTCGAAAGGCCTAGAGTGAAATCAACGAACATTTTAAATATAAACATTATAGTTGAGGACGACGGTAGTATACAAAGTACAAAACAATTATAATTTGACATTTTTATAACCTCAACGGTATAAAACAATTATGGACTTAAAAAGGCTAACTTAAAAAAATGTTTTTAACTTACAAAAATATTTTTTAACTTACAAAAATATATTTTAACAGCTATGGTACAATTTGCAATTCACTATATCAACTGACAATAGTGACAAACAGCTTCAATGTGTTTCCCTTTTACAATCACTATTGCAAATGGCTGGCTTCATTTTCACAACTTTTGTAAGTTTCATATTGTAATTTAATGTTAACCTACTATTGGGTACATTATTTTTATTCATATTTTATCTAGAAATAGTTATAATAACTTGAATATTACATACCGCCACTGTTAGTGCAAAATGTAATATATAAAAACTTCCCATTTTATTTTTATTTGTGCTAAATATGATATTCTGTAATCTGCAATTATTAGAAAAAAATGTTATGTCATCAGCTGATCCATTATGATTTAAGATGAAATATAAAAAAAAGTTGTTTAAAATTTCATGTTCCAATTTAAAACTCCAAAAAGTCCTATAATCCTGTATTTTTTATAAACTTAATTAGTCCACCGCTATGGTCTTGGGGTAGCGTCGCCGCCTCGTACGCTGCTGTTCCGGGTTCGATCCCCGGTTGGGACAAGTTTCTTGGATGATGGATTTTTTCGGGGTTTTCCTCACCTGTAAGACAAAAGTCAGGAAACTTTAAGGCCGCGAAATTTCTCTGTCCATCATAATCATCATTATCAAATTCTCCATGTAGTATGGATGGTGTGTTTCGTTTCAATGTTGTGTTGTCCCGGAGGAGGCCCTGACATTGAGCTGATCGCTCATTCGGTGAGGCCCTCCATGTCCTTGTGTGGCCAAGAAAGTATGTGTGTGATCCACAGTTAAAATACCTCTTCCGATAGATCGTGCCACTGTAAGACCCGGGTCGTGCCTATAAGTTGAGAAGTTGAACTCCTCTAATGGAATGGAATTAATTTATTGCTTTATAAGTTATGTTATACATTAGTTACCATGGAAACAGCAGAGGGAAATAAATACGAATATTATACTAATACAACATAGGGAAATAATCAGTATTTATGCTCTCCTGTAAAGAACGCAATGTTTATCAAAAAGTTTTACACTAACAGTAGTGATATGGAGTCCAATCTTTCTGAGCACATTTCAAATATTACTCTTTGTATCATTGTTGAATTCATATTATAGTGTTAATATGTCGATACTAATAAAATTCATTGTTAAAACTGTTGAGGTGGAAAGTCATAAAATAAAATAAGTTAAAATATACCTTCTTAGATAAGATCCGTCGTCCTCAACTTATAAAATATGTATTCTTTATGCCTGTAGGCCTTTCAGAACATCCGTTCCATCTTCAGCAGGTCCTCATTCGCTACAATATCTAATATGATGGTTGACGAGTCACGACAACACCACATTAGGACCAGCAGCATCAACCATCATATTAGATATTGTAGCGAAGAAGGACCTGCTGAAGATAGAACGGATGTTCTGAAAGGCCTACAGGTATAAATAATACATATTTTATAAGTTGAGGACGACGGATCTTACCTAAGAAGGTATATTTCAACTTATTTCATTTTGTGTTAATATGTGCTTATTAAAACAATGGATATCGACATAAAAACTAACTCATTTGCACTATAGAACACGGTGGTCCATGACCGCGTGGACTTAAAAACTCTTCCTCTCCTGAGCTATTTTAGAATTATTCCTTGTTAAACTCACTTCCCCCAAATCATGGTGAAAATGTCCCATTCCATTCTTTTGTCTGCATGTCGCTTCTTTGCTTAAAACATTTTCCATAAGTAGACTTTATTCTCAAATAGTCGCGTTATTTTATCTTCTCTTAAATTAAAATTAATGTTTCGCCTACATTAATATAAATGGAAGAATAATAGTTTGTTTAGGCCTATATTTTTAGTATAAGATTTTCTGAGAGAATTGGAATGACAAAAATCCTGTAATGCAGAGTAGCATGTGTTTCTAGAGTTGAGTTTAACTTTATGTTATTTTTGGATCTCATTATTTTTTTTTACATATGAATCATGGGGTCTCACAGTAAATTTACAAAAAACAGAATATCTGGCAATAAATAGCAATGAACGAGAAAATTTAATATTGGAAGAAGGAATCCAAATAAAGCAAGTGAAACAAACTAAATATTTGGGAATAATTATGGATAACATTGAAGGTATAGGCAAAGAGAACATAAAACATAGAATTGAATTGAGTAGCAAAATAATATCATCGTTAAATTCCATATGGTGGGATAAGCATATTTGGAAAGACACAAAAAAATATATTGGTAAAACATTGGTGGAATCTGTTGCAATGTATGGTAGTGAGGTATGGACAATCAATAAGTACTACAAGAATAGACTAATAGCTCTAGAAATGGATTATTTACGGAGAAGTGCCAGAAAGTCTAGATTAGAACATGTCACAAATAAGGAAATTAGAAACATAATGGAAGCAGAAGAAAGCATAATTGAAAGAATTGAGGAGAAGGAATTTAAAGTGGTTAGGACATGTCTTAAGAATGGAAGATGAGCGATGGCCGAAGCAACTATATGAATGGCATCCGAACAGAAAGAAGAAAAGAGGGAGACCAAGGTTAACATGGAAGGAAAACATGAAGGGGCCCTTTAAAAATATTAATAATTTTAACTACTGCAATTAAGGTCAAAAATAGATAGGATGCTAATGTCAAGGTAATAATGTTTTGTAGGAAAATTATATAATTATATAACTTGATTAATGGTAAAGTTGTTAAATTATTAATGGGAATTAAGTTTAATGATTCTTGTAATGCAAGCTAGAGGACTAAGCATCGAAGATGCCCAAGACCGTAGGCTTTGGAGGTTTGGCACGGGAAGACGGCAGCAGCTGTAAAAACCCGAAGATAGAGATAGATTATTTTTGTAATTCGGCATAATATAAAATAAAATTAACTAAGTTCCAAGTGTTTTACGATTCGTTTCGAACTGATTCGTAAAACCTTACTTTCAATTCTTGTAATTAAAAAATTATATACAGAGGTTATTTGTGTACTTTTGCAAAAATTATTTGCAGGCGAGGACAAGGTTGGAGGCGTCCAATCTCCTTTAAGTTCAGGGCTTCCTTCAGAACTTTTTTTTCCAGGTCTGATCAGTCCGGTTAAATATATATAGGTTTCTCACAGTTGGATTTTTACAGGATAGGATTCTCAATCCTAAGCCCAAACCCAAACTAGGAAATTCCCTTGATCGGAATTTATTATTCCCAAATATAGGATACATATTTTGCGGACAATGTTTTATTATTTTATTGATGTGATATTACTACCTCAGTAAACATAAATCGTATTGAACGATATATATATATATATATATATATATATATATATATATATATATAGCATAGAGAGGGCGATAATATTTTAAATTTAGACAATTTATTTAGGCCTACTTACGTAAAACTATATACATATATGATATATGCCTAAATAAACTATAAAATTTCAAAATGCTTTACTTTTACAGAGAAATGATCAAATCATTTAAAATGTTCTTTTCGATTTATTTCTGGCTCTAATAGTACTCCTTCCCATAACGTTTTTAAAAATTACTGCATAAAGAATAGCTTTCTGTTCTGTAGGCCTATAAAAGTTGGACTCTAACGAACATATTTACTTGCTAAAGATTGATGAATGCTTCCAATAATCATGTTCAGGTAGAAATGTATGACATAATTATGTACTTTTCTTATAGTTTGTTAGTGTTTTTATTTAAATACGTTTTTCAGGTTATTAGCTCTGCATTTCAAAACTGGACATGAAATGGCCTTCAAAGTATGGTCATAGGCCTATTTTTAGGCCACATGGGACCCACGGATTTACTTCTCTTCTGAAGGAAGTCATACACAGGGCATTTACGCTGTTAAAATTCCATCGACCCCGGCATATTTTGAAGACGCGAACCTCGGAACCAGAGGGGAACGTGGTAACCTGTAGTCCACCGAGACTATTATTTATGTTACAGTTGAAGGTAAAGTTCAGATTAAAATATCAACCAAGAATTACCGGTCTGGCAATCGAATCCCACCGTTGGGAAATAAGCAAGGATGTACAGTATACTCTATAGCACGATTACTTAGAGATCGACCCCTATTTGATGTCATTTTTGGCGGATCTTGAACTTAGCCGGTTATAATTTAATTTGAAACAGAAGCTTAGAAAGCTAAATGTTGAGCATTATGAGTAAGTGGAGATATCAAGAAATGAGGGCACACAGACTCTACGGTGCAATGACCTGGCCTCATATTACAGCTTTTTTCTCACTAAAGTACCATAGTAGTGTACTTGTTTATCGAATGTCCCCATTGTCTCGCCAAGTTGTGTTCATATCGGGGTTAATAGACACACTCATTACTAGTCCACAGCGTGTGTTGAAATTTCAATAAGTCACGTTCTAGTGCTGTCAATAAGCTATTTCCGTTAAATCTAAATTCAGATGTTCTGCAATTCTGAGTGCTTTGCAAATATTTCATTCTGATCGAGTACATTTGTCTTCCCCATCTGACGAGTGAAACACCACCAGTTTGCAAAATAATCTCTATTCCGTCAAACAGATTTTATATTTAAATTCTCCTACTTTATGTCTGTAGGCCTGATCTTCAATTTATGTTCACTTTTCTTTACGGATTAAACATCTAAAAACATTTACGTTTCCACGTTCAGAACTGATATAATTTTTTAGCAAATACTACGAGTACGAAGGTAAATATACAGCTTTAAGTAGAATTTGAACTGAGATAAATCTAATTTCATACTTACCGAGAGTGCTACTTATGGTGGGCGTAGTGAATTGATATTAATAGTTAGTGATAATCTTCCATAAAAAAAGGAATAAAATAAAACTTCTAAAATAATAAACAATACTATATTATTCCTTATGAATGAAATACAAATTATTACAATGAAGGTGATGATATTAACTAATTCACTGGCACTATCGAATCCGTAGCTTCATTGTCGCGCGGAAATAAGCTCTCTATACATTCCTATCCTGAACTAATGTTTTCCAATCATCTCCTGTATAATCTACTTGCATCAAATCATGGCTAATGTTATTCTCCCACCTCATTATGGGTCTATCAACTGGGCGTTTTCACTCTGGTTTTCCTACAAGAAGTTTCTCTGTCCCTCTTTCATTCCCCATTCGTGCCACATGTCCTGCCCATCGCAATCTATAAGACATAACTGTTCTTATTTTATCTGGTTTCCTATAAAGATCATGTAGTTCACTGTTATGAAGTCTTCTCCATTCACCTGTCGTTCATCTCTCTTTGGTGTTTTTTTATATACTCGCAATCGTTTCTTCTCCCTTAAACTAAGCGTCCATGTTTTACAACCATATGATATAAATGGAAGAATAACAGTTTTATGTATCTTCAATCTAACATTTTTTGAGAGAAATTAAGACGACAAGAGTCCCTGTAATTTATAAATAGCATGCATTTCCAGAATTGAGTCTATGTTTAATTTGTTTGTGCACCTCATTCCTAATTGTAATTATTGTTCCTAGATATTTCGATTAAGTCACTATACTTCATTATAATAATAATAATATATAATAATAATAATAATAATAACAATAATAATAACAATAATAACAATAATAACAACAATAATAATATCAATTATAATAACAATTATAATAACACCAATTAAAATAACAAAAACAATAACAACAAAAACAATAACAACAATATCAATAACAACAATATCAATAACAACAATAATAACAATAACAATATAACAACACTAATTAATCATCATGATTAAGATTTGGGATCTATAATTCTAGGTTGTATGATACATACAAATTTTGATCAAAACTCAGGGCAACTTAGCCGCCCAGATCATGTGAATGGTATATTACCTATCTGAGGCTGAATTGATATAGAGCATCTTACTACCGAAACATTTAAACTAGTTTTAAAATCCTGATCTCTTGGAAATCGAACTAATTATGCTACCTCATGTCACTTTATAGAGGGAATGAAATGAAAGGAAAGAATCAGATTAATCGCTTTTTGGTAGAAATGGAGTTTGAGGCTCTCCATGGGAAACATTATCAATTAGAAGTGTGAAACAGTAAAATTGTACCGTTTAGTATTTGATTTATTTACCCTGAAAATTTGGCATGGAGGTAAGGAAGTGTATATGTTGTGCAACTAAAAGTAATTGTTCTAGGTTTCAAGGAAAAGCGACTTGCCCGTTTTTTTTTTTTTTTCCTTGTGCCCTTCAAACGACACAATTTTTATTAAAATGAGCTCTGGTCAGGGATATGATTCATAAGTACAAAGTTTATTTCCTCTGACTGATTACATATGAACTCTGCAACGTAAGGCGACATATTACGTTACTTGAAATAAAGTTAGTTATGTTTACCACCATATTAATTTGTTGATATTGTATCGTCGAAAGAATCTCTGATATAGCTTGTCCTCAAATATTACGGCATCTCCTGATCGTGCGTATCTCGGATTCGATGAGCAGGTCCGAAAGTACTGCTCTATTGTATAAATTTGTTGGCTTTCATGGCCTATGTCTTGATTCTTAAAATCGTATTCCGTGTTGAATGGCCGTGGTCCAGAGTTTATGAAATTCAACGTTTCGTCTACTATTGCAATAAACATCCTCAGGAGAGTAGCCCTGCTCTTTGTGTACTCCTCAGATGACGTCTGCAGTCGTCATAGGGGGAGCGTTTCCAGCGTCCAACCAGTTTGCAGTCGTCAGTTGAAAAGTTCACAGAGGGGAGACACAGTCTCCTGAGGATGACTATCGCATCCAGTAGACGAAACGTCGAGTTACACAAAGCTCTAGACCACGCCTATTCTGCCCGAAATACGATTTCAAGAATCACTGGTCTCTTGATTTGAAGCCTCTAGATTATTTCCTTTTGGTGGCATTTCAAAGCATCGTTTATGAGACAATGGCGGACATTCTGGAAATTATGGGATACTTCAAGCATCCGTTCCAATTTACTACTAAAGTAAAAAAATGAAACGTAATCGGATGTTTAGAAAGTGGTACTTTAATTTGTTTAAAGCTCTTAATTTGTTTTCAAATATTATATGGAATTGAAATATAAACCATAGACGAACAACTTTCAAAGCTCCGCTCGACAGTTTAGCGGTAAAAAAAATAGATATTAAAATATTTCTATATGTTCAGACTTTTCATTTTTAATGTGCTTGTGTCCTGTACGCATTATAATGATAAATTCCTATTTTAAAATGTTTTTATTGCCAATTTGTTTGTATGTTTCGGTTATTTTGTTCTAATTTGAAGATTTTCGGGCTCGTAAAAGAATCTCAAGCCTATATTAACGCCCAAAATAAAATTTACCCGGTCTTCCCCATCCAAATATTACCTTAACTGCATCCTATATCTCATTTGTGGTGACGTGCTAACCATATGTCACTCACTGACATGTGTAGGGAAATAAGCATAACTAAATTATGCTTGAAAAAGAAACTCTGTCTAGGGGAGCATTCATGTCTCCACGAGGGACGTACGGGTTACATGCATAAAATGTGTACTCATTCATAGACTAGTTTTATTTAACTGAATGATACTTCAGTAATTTACGATCTTATAAAATGACTGACAAATGGAACGTTACAGTGCGGTGTTCTGTGATATCCATAAACAGATGCAAAGTTCACCAGCATATCAATAAATCATAGCATACTTAATCCTACTAAGTGAACAAACAAGAATATCAATAAAAATAGTATGTCGGTATGAATAATACGTTCATATCATCCGTAATTTCATTACAGGGATAACTAAAATAAAGTATTTCATGTTACAAAATTATTAACATTTATTATAAAATTTCATTTCGTTTTCTCAATTTCCAGTAGTTCTTAATTTCCAGTGCTTCGATTGCCAGTACTTCTCTTCAATTGCCAATACTTATTCTCAATGGCCAGTACTTATTCTCAATTGCCAGAACCTTTATCAATTGCCAGTACTTTTATCAATTGCCAGTACTTTTATCAATTGCCAGTACTTTTCTCAATTGCCAGTACTTTTCTCAATTGCCAGTACTTTTCTCAATTGCCAGTACTTTTCTCAATTGCCAGTACTTTTCTCAATTGCCAGTACTTTTCTCAATTGCCAGTACTTTTCTCAATTGTCAGTACTTCTCAACTGTTTGTGCTTCATGGATCAGTCTTCATCTATTGTATTTTTACAAGTAAGTCTTATTAATATAGCAATGGTTGACTGCATATTTATAACTTACTGCAATTGTGTGTAATGAGTATTATTTTGTTAACATATGTATCCAAAATTACTTTATTCCTGTTCATCTTGAAATACATCAAACGACTTCAATATTACATATGACCAGTTCATTTTCTCTATATTTTTGGGATGTCCTTCAGCATCGGTTGTAAATAGCAAGAATATAAAAAAAGAACAATGATTGCCATAATAAGAAACATAATTGCGTACGTTGGATAAATTAAAATTATTTTATACAAATTAGTTCCTAAACATATCAACTCGTCCTTAAAACCTGGATTTAATCCTTTTAGGTGAATAAATACTGTATTTGGATCTTTCTGCAGAAGTTAGAAAAAATGTATAGTGCATAATTTAATACATTGTAAAGTATTATATTCACCATCACGTAGATGGCACTACAGCCCATTTTGAGCCCTGGTCCCTGACAAGATCTTCTTTCATTCATTCCTGTCCAACGCCATCCTTCTCTTAGTTCAAGTTTCTTAAGATCTTCTTTTATTCCATCTAACCATCTCAACTTCGGTCTGCATATGTTTCTACTTCTTTCAGGTTTCAGTAATGAGGGATTTTTTATATGATTGTCCTCTGTCATACCGATAATATGGTCGATCCAACGTAATCTAGTTATTTTTATATACTTAACAATACCAGAGTCTGTGAATATGCAATACGCAGTAGATTTATTTATTTTAAAAATAATTTCTTAATGCCTACCTAAAACACCACTCTTATTTGATGATATTGCATGTTTTTCAAAATAATTTCACCAGCATAAAATGTATATTAATAGCAAATAATGTGAGTGCATTATTTTTTTGCAATAAGTTAATAAGATGCATAAAATGCGTTGTAATTATTATTATCTGAGCTAGCGCGTGCGCACATTAACTGCGGGTTGACCGACCTCAATTTGGGTCGCGGTATTAAACAGTCAGCCGTGATGCTTCGGCCTACTTAGCTTATATACCTCCCTCCCCACCTCACAGAATCTGAAACTAAATTCATTTCAATGGTCCTATTACAACAGTGATTAATGACCTGGAATTTACAAAAATTCGCATGATATACGTAATTAATTACATCCATATAAATTTGCTCTTTTTATTTAAGTAAGCACCATCATTTTCCAGTTAAGTAGTTTTAATTAAATTCTTATTGAAATCCACGACACCATTAGATTGTAAATCGCATACTTCGCGCAGGTTTAAGTATGCTTTAGAACTGAGACTGGTCTCGGAAACACAGATGGATAATGGAGATTATGCAATGTGGAGATTGCCTTTCATGAGAGGAGCCGAGGAATGAATAATTGCTAAACTACTACGAACCAAGTTTCAATCTTCATGTTTTTATTGACTTAGCAATGAATAACATTAAATATCCATAACTTCAACTTATTAGATGAAAGCGTATCTTATTACTAGAGATATTCAAGAAGCGATATGACGACATATCGTTCATTTGCTGTAACAACGTCATAACTCAAAAAATTGTCGATTTTGAGTTGTTGGTACTACATGAAAGACAAAACTCAGTTCTATATTCAGGTAGAACGACATAAGGTATTGTATACAATGAGTTGGTACAGGTATTTGATATTTATGACAAATACAGGCAAAGGTATATGGTTTTCAAACCTTTAAATGCTTCTGAAAAACTATGTTTTTTGAGTTATGACGTTGTTGCAGCAAATGATCGATATGTTTAATGTTGACATAATGATATTGAATTATATCATTTGAGGATTACTAGGACTAGAAATAAAACCAATCTTAACAATTTTATATTGTTAATGCACAATTTTTCTTAATCAAATATGGGCCTATAAATCAGATGAATGATTTTTAATTAGGATAATACGTAAAAAGAATGAGATTACACAGAACTATACGCTTTTAATTTTTCCATGGCGCGACAGACCTAGAAGGCCCTTAGCCTACATCCGGCTGGTGGCCTCACATCCACATGTGTCAATTACAGAGGTAGATGATAATCTAGCCAGTGTAGGGGTGCATGTGGTCAGCATGTCGAGTGCCCCAGCCGTTATAGCTGGTTTTCTCAACCTGGAACCGCTACTTATTGTAGCTTCCCAAATGCCTCACGATGCTGGGTGGGCACCAGTCCCATACTGGCCAAAATACCATGAGAAAATTTCTTCCCCCATGGAGACTCGAACCAGCTCAAGTCCTGCAGCTCTGCGCCAAGGCTTCCTGCCTTAATCATTCGGCTACGGCGCAGAACACGCTTTTAATTACTTGTGTTAAATGAGTACCATCTACTGCTTAAGGCTAACATGAATATTATGTACGTCATCCCCCCCTCCGTTTATTCAATAGGTCTACGCTCCATTATCGCCCTTGGTGGTCTTGAGATTATGTTCCTTCCTTCTAGACCTAAGGATCACGGGTTCAAACCCGGCTAGGATCGGTGGGTTTTAGGGATGCCAAAATCCATGAGACAAGTTCAACCGGTAGGGACTTTAAGCCGCAGATCCCGAGTCTGAAGATTTTCGAGCTCGTAAAAGAATCTTCTCAATTCTACATAGTGCCTCTGAGCAAACTTTTATCGGTCTTCACCATCAAAATGATACCTTGGTTTCCTACTAGATGTCTCCTTGATGCGATATTCTAACCGCAATGTCACTCACTGATATTTATAAGGAGATAAGCGTTGCTAAATTATTCTGGTTTAAAAATTTCCTCACTAAGGGCCAGTTTCACCAACACAGATACTGTAGTACGCCAGTTTAAGCTATGTATTATACACAGGGAAACTGGCGTAATACAGTTTAAGCTATGTATTATATATGGGAAAACTGGCGTAATACAGTTACCTGTGCTGGTGAAACCGACCCTAAGACTGCAACCATGTCCCGAACGGGACGAACGGGGATCAATAAAAAATATGCTCCATTGCTTAAATTATATTGTATTAGAACATGATATTTGACTTGCTGTCTGCTATGTTTATAACGTAACAATGTGCTACTTCACAATGCAACACAAGTATGCTATCAAGACAATTCATATTATCTCTGAGCTATTAAGCCTTGGAAATTGTACTCGGCATTTCTCGATTCTATTTCCTTAGTTTGCAAAAAAAAAAAAAAAAAAAAAACAATAATAATAATAATAATAATAATAATAATAATAATCACCATCATCATCTACCGTCACGGTTCAGACCATTTCTGATCTCTTCCAGTTGCATATTTTGGTTGTTCGCTCCGTCTTTTAAATGGTCGTCCACGACTTCTATATCCTTGTGGATTATAATTTAACATCCTATAAGGTATCCTCTCTTCACTCTTTCCACTTACATGTTCAAAGCATTTATTTCTATATTTTTCTGTTTTTGTTATCATACTACTTTATTATTATTATTATTATTATTATTATTATTATTATTATTATTATTAGTATTATTGTAGTAATAATAATAATAATAATAATAATAATAATAATAATAATAATAATAATAATAATAATAATAATAATAATAATATAATTAATAGAGTCAGACGTTACTTTGCGGTAATTCATCATATAATTATATAAAATAACACAATATATGGGGGCACGCCGTAGCGTAGTGGTTAAGGTACTGCGCTACAAGCCAGAAGGTCGCGGGTTCAAGTCCCGGTGGGGTCAGGATTTTTAAACTGACCCAAACTTTCTGGCGGCACTATGGCCCTGGGGTCAACTTAAATGAGTACCAGACGCTTGTTCTTGGGGTAAAGGCGGCCGTCACGCAGGGCTGACAACCCGGCTGACATCAAGTGCCGATTGTCTAGAAAAAAGTGGGAGCCTTAACCTCCTACTACCCCAAGGACCTCCTGAGGCCTGTCGTGGGATCACTTTACTTTAACACAATATATGTTATTAGCAATTCCGCTAAAAGAATCAGTAATCAACATGGGATGCAAATCTGTACATTTAAAATCACGGATGCAGTAAAAGTGATAAAACAAGACAAAAAACATATCCAAATTAATCCCGTCTGTGCGACAAGAAAATTGCAGATTTTACCTTCTCTGGTGGGAGGGCAGGTTTTTTTTTTTTTTTTTACTGTAAAGCAATCGATCGTGGATGAGATTGAGCCCAAGAAGAAAGCTCTAATCTGAGACCACCAGAGTCACATAATCCTATGTGATGTTATAATTTAGGACATAACAAAATGTTAATCCAATGGCCTCATATTTGAATACGGGCTATGCTTTTGAATATCTGAATGCTGAAAGACAATGGCCAATTTTATGATTCGTTTTATTTATTTTATCCACCACTAAGCTAGGGTCTAAAAATAATGTCGTTTCCTCGGATGTAGCGGTCCCGGGTTCGATTTCCGTTGGGACAAGTTTTATGGACGAGATTTTTTCAAGGTTTTCCCCTCACATGAAAGAAAATTATCAGGAAATTTTAGGCCCAAATAGTTTCCGAACACTTTATATTCATTATGATATTCGTTTCTTTTATTATGAATGTGTGAGCAAAATCCTCTTCTGAAGATATTTTCACTGTAAGGCCTCCGTAACTTGGGGTATGTAAAAGTACATCAGAACATCATCATCATCATCATCATCACCACCATCATTATCATCAGTATCAAGGATTAGGTCTGTTCCAATCTCATGTTAGAATTAGTCTGTTCCATCTTTTACTGCGTATATAGGCCTACATCAGAGCTTAGGCCTATACTAACTAAAATAGATAAAAATATACTTATTACTGATAACGAACATTTAAAAAATAGTAACGTATTACTCGAACTTTAGTAAGCACAAGTAATTATTTACTGTCACTTAGAGAATAGCAATATTTGGTTTTAATTGAATTTGTGGTTTTGATTGCCTTCCTTCTCCAGAAATTAACTGTAGTAGTAGTAGCTAGAGCAGGTTTCAGTTCGAATGAACACAAAACAAATTTGCCACACATGACGAAACAAGTTATAAAATTACTGTACATAACCATTATGGTATTTTACAATGTAACACGAGTAATGAAGACAGTTGGTGTTGTGCTCTGGCAGTGCCACTCAAGCGTTTAATGCATGGAATTCTCAGAGTGGGATGTGGAAGTTTAATTCATTTATAATTTTAAATTTGTGTTATTTGCCTCTTTCATTATTATGATAACAGCCCTTGTAAAATCAACATTGATAACTTTTCGTATTGTTAAAGTTACGACAAAGCAAATGAGAATTATGAAAATATTTTTCGTTGAAATGTATATCTACCCAAGATTTTAATTACAGATCTTCCACTGAAAATGTAAATACAAAGAATTTCAGATATCCGAGAGCAAGAAAATCGTTATCGCCAGCCACGTAACTTCAATCTTTATTTATAGGGAGTAAAATTTAAATTGAAATATATCATATAGGTAGAAAATATTAGATAGATAGATAGATCATCGGTTGATTAATGTCTTTGACATCGCCCGATTCCTAATAGCCAATTCTGTCGGTCCATCCAATCTCCTCGTTGTAGATGTTTCTCCTTCATATATAAACATATTCCCTGACTCCAGGAGGTTTTAGGTCTTCTTCTGCATCGTCTTCCCTCAGGTTTCCATTCCAAAACAGATTTTCTTCCATTCACTGGACATGTCCGTGCCATCTTAATTGTTGAATTTAATATAATCTAAAATAGTGTCTTTAATCTTCATTTTCTTCCTTATAACTGAGTTCCTAATTTGTTTAAAAGGCGAAAATTTCTTAACTTTCTTTCATTTTTGGATATACTGTATATCAATCAAATTCAACCTTTAAATACTGTGTGCCGAATGCTTCATGCACGGACCGTTGGTATCACTTGTATTATTCATAAATCGTTGGATTTTTATGAAAAGTTGTTTGTAGTGAAGTTAAGTAGTGCGTTTAAAAGTTTGAAGTAAGAGACCGATACTTTTAGTTTAGTTATTCGCATGCACAAGATAGAGGCAGAGGTAGACGGAGAGTACGCTTATTTGCCTCTGACTTCAATCATGCTTTTAGTTATCTGGAGTACATGTAATATGTCAATCCAATTCATTAATCCACGATAATACTTTGTTTCCGAGTGTTCAATGTTCGTCTTAAGCATTCATTAGTTCAAATCAGTCTTGTGTTAAGAACATATTTTTTATTTAGTGAATATTTTATAGTAATCTGGGATGTGTCATTTGCTATAAATTATCTTAAATGAAAATTACATCAATTTGAAACAACTTACGACATCAAAAATAAAGCACTAAAAACAAAAGCAAGAAGGGAAATAAAATTAAAATTGTGTAAAGTCATGGTTATACCATACTTCATGCGACTGAAAATTTGATTGTAACAAAAACAAATGATCTAAAAAATGCAGGTAGTAAAAATGAATTCTGCTGCAAATAAAATGTTGCACAAGGCTGGATAAAATTATAATGAAGTCATTTGAAAATTACTTATAGCACAATCTATAGAAAATAGCCTAGAAGATATTATGTTAAACTGTAAAACTAAGATATTAATTGGTACCTGGTAGATCAGTCGTCCTCAACTAAATTAATAAATCAAGTTTTGCCAAACACATGCTAGGACGGATCATCAGTTCGATAAAATCGATAATACCATGTCAGTGCTACTCAGAGAGAATAACAACAGGATCAGCATCCTTGAAAGTATAGAGATTCTAAAAGAAGCAAAGAAAACAGACCTACTCAATGAAAACACACCCGCAGACATAAACCCGTTGTATAACTTATACAACAGCATCAGTACCAGTTAACATGCAGAAGATTTTGAAAGGCCTCCATATTGGAAGTACTTAATGAAGTTATCAATTTAGTTGAGAACGACTGACTTACCAGGTACCAATTTTATATTTAATATCTTATTGCATAACCTCAGCGGTGCTTTAATATAAATTTTAAAAGTGTTGACTAGAAAACTATTTAGAAAGATTGCAAGAAGAAGGGATTTTCTTAAACTGATTCAAATGATCAACTAAGAGGAAAGAGAGGTGTTGAAAAATAGAGGAAAAGGTGGAAATATTGTGATGATGGAACAGGCACTTCTGCTTATACCAACAAGTGTAGATAATTATAATTTTAGAGTAACTGACACTTACAAAACAATAACACTTACCTCTTTTTCAAAATGCAACAATGGTCTGGGGTAACGTTGAAAATAACATCTGAGCAATACTAAATTCTAGATTCTTTCAAAACGTCAAATATTTCGGAATAATTTCTCCATCAATTTAAGAATCTATTTTCGATATGAAAATAAATTAGTATTTTATTTAAATGATAGCCTTTAAAATCTCAGCCATAATTACATACAAATCTGGTCGTAAAAGGAACGATACATTTTGCTAAAATGCCTCTTATTTCAGACCTAAGATATATGTATGTGTCCTAAATTTACAACATCGGACCTATGGCTTCACTTCCCTTGCGAAAAAGGCCTATTCATAAGAGGATGAAAACTAAACTTTTTAAACGGAGTTTTCATCATGAAAATGCACTATTGTATCTGATAAAATTATCTAATTTTTCGCCATTCTTTGCTAACAGCGTGTGAGATATTCATATTATTTCTCGTGTTCCTTTTCCATTGTCTTAGATATTAATTTTAACGCCAGGAAGTTTTGTGATACAAATAATTTCATTATGTGTTCCTAGTGGTGTAACAAATTTAAATTTAACGTCACGTTCAAAAGTCACAATTCCGTGAAATCCCTGCCTCATAAGTTAGTTTGTTAGTTGAACTAATGTGGTAAATACAAGTGAATTTATTGAAGAATTCCCTTAACCGGTTTAACACTTAACTAGGCGAAATTTTAATTTCTCATGCAAGTTTATTTAAATATATTTCACATGAAATTAAAACAACTTATTTTTACGCATTATTGTGTAATTTGGCGCAAATTTAAGTATTTTTTACTAAACCGTTTCTCAGCCAGTCTGCAGCCGACAGTTAAGGATTTCAAGGAGAATCTCCTGTAGATGTCTACCGCAGCAGTAGATGAAACGTAGAGTTTTAACAAAACCGGACCAGACCATGTAGCCCGGGAGACGAACTAAACAGGAATCAAGATACCGGCCGTGAAAGCCCACAATTTTACGTTTCTCTATTATTTATTAATTTTAAAATACATTAAACCAATGTATGTTACAGGAATTTATTATTATTATTATTATTATTATTATTATTATTATTATTATTATTATTATTATTATTATTATTATTATTATTATTATTATTATTATTATATTGGTTGGATGATCGACCACCTCTGTGATTAACATGAGAATGTGAGAGTAGCTGCCGGCTGATACGCCAAATGCATTCTAGACCTTTCGCACCCTAGAGTTTTATTATTATTATTAATATTATTATTATTATTATTATTATTATTATTATTATTATCATCATCATCATCATTTTATATTTTGATTCAGTGACTGACTGAAATAACTAGGAACACTAATTACAAAAAAAAATAATGAGGTGCAAAAAGGAATTAAAAATAGGGGCTCAGTTCGGGAAATGCGTGCTATTACGCATTGCATGCATTTTTGTCATCCCAATTAAAAAAACGTTAAACTGAAAGTATATAAAACTGTTATTCTGCCAGTTATATGGATGCGAAACATGGTCTCTTACTTTAAGAGAGGAAAATGGATTACGAGTATTTGAAAATAAAGTTCTTGGGAAAATATTTGTACCAAACAGAGACAAACAAACGGGTGAATGGAGAAGACTACATAACAGTAAGCTACATGATATTTATGGGAAACGATCTAACAAAAGTAGTTAAGTCTTGCAGACTACGATGGGCAGGAAACGTGGCATGAAGTGAAAATGAAAGAGTTGCATAGAAATTACTTGTAGAAAAACTAGAGGGAAAGCACCAAGTATGATGCGAGAGAATAATATTAACCATGATTTGAAGGAGGTAAATTATGCAGGGGATGACTGGAAAACGTTGGCTTAGGATTGGCATGTATGGAGAGCTTATGTCCTCGCGGCCATAGATCGATAGTGCCAGTGAATTAGTTAGGCCTATATACAATATTCAAGCCCATGCAGAGCAGCCATGCCTGGACTATACGGAATGAAGATTTAAATCGCCTAACATCTACAAAAATTAAAATTTTCAGAAGAATTGATGGCGACTGTCTCTTTAACCACAAAATAAAGTATCATATCTCCAAAGAATTAACTTGATCCCCATTCATGAACAGCTTACTACCTATAGCAGAATTGGCTTTTATATGACAAGTATCCATATATATACCTATAAAAATTATATTTAGAAGTAATGCCTGTCATAGTGTACCGAAATTCGGTTTCAAGTAGAGTAAATGCTGAAGGGTTCATTAAATAATTCCTGATATAATAAACCATTAAACGAAATACGTATTTCACGGGCATTGCATTTTCTACGATTCAAATATTTATGAGTGAGTTTATACAAAGATCAAGAGCAAGAAGGTCGCAGGGTTCGCTTGTTAGTATTTCTTGAATTCTTCTTTTCTAACAAACTGATAGGGTTTATTTCAATACTTAATGGTTTAGCAATTTCAAATATTTCCATTAAACTAAGACAGATAGGCTATATTTAAATAAAGTAAATTTTTTCGTTAAAATCTGCTTATATTATATGCAATGTAATGAAGATACAGTGTGTCAGAAGACATAGCTAACTGTAACTCCCATATAATATCAGTTTCTAACATCCAAAACAGACAAATATTTCTTTCTACAAATCAAGTTTCTTAAGGCTGAAAATCGATCATTGGTTTCGTACTCAATAGTGAGTTTTTAAACCTTAAATTTCGGTTTTACACTATTTTTTACCACCTACACATAACCAGATCGAAGGCGGAAAATTAAATCTCCTACTCAGTCGGGCCCCGACCACGGCACGGGGGACATACATTTAAAAGGTAAGAACTAAATTACGGTCCAGCTATAACGTGACCAAGGAAGTATTGTTGCTCGCTTAAGACAAGTTAAAAGAAAATGTTTAGTTACTAACCGCTGTAAGGCAGCACTACAAGTACATTTCGAGATATCTATGAATTAGCCGCGTAACAAATGTTAATTCCTTCTAGCGGAAAAGGAGATACTGAAGAAACAAATATTCACAACTACAATGATCTTGGAGATTTGGCAGTTGTTGGTCGTTGGACGAAGTGTCTGTCGCCGTCAGAGAAAGGAAAACCGTAGGCACACACAGCTGTGTTGCCATATTGCAACTCTTTCATGGTAAAACGACCGATTAATATTAAGATTCTTAAAAGTAATTCCAGCACGTTTGTCATCATAAAGACGTGAACAAATGTCTTCAAGACAAAAACAACATTGAATGGATTATTTAAGGATAGATGCGTTACTGCAAATCTCACACATTCGCACTATCGCCAGAATTCTCCCGCTACTTACAGCGAAATATAACATTTACACTTCAACTACCTATGTACAGTCAGCAGATAAAATGAATGCAAGTGCGGGGCGAGATACGAGAGGGGAGATCCACCCAAACACGCCCACAAATAAAGGAACAGTCATTTGTCACGCATCATTGCGGTTTATTTCAGGAGTATTATATTGAGAATTTAACTCATGCCCCAAATGGGAGTCAATGACCAATCACATTTCAATGATTTTTTATTTACACCAGTCGTTTTTCACCTCGATTTTAGCAGTTTAATTTTATCACTGTAAAATCAAGCTCCTCCTTTTTTAACATTCTGAATAGATCATAGCACTATCTTCTGGCTACCAGATTGTTATATAGTGAACGAATGTAACCTTACTGTGGTTGCGGGAGATAATATAAAGACATTTGTAGCAATTGATTATACCACAAAAAGAAAGGAACCACTGTTTGCACTAACTTAAACGTATTTTTTCCCCAGATAATAACGTTCCAGAAAAATATAATTGGCATATTTACATCACATGACATCAGAAATTAATATAACTTATAGTTTGATGTGTTTCATTTTTTCTCCACTAGGGTGCATTCTTACAATATTGCGATCCTTTGGAAATAAAAAATATTATATGGTTGCAGTGATAAACAAATGAAACATAACGTTTCTCATTTGTTTTCAAATATCGCCGTTTACATTAAATACATAAATATTTTAAAATAACTATATTTTAATAATGATTTTCGAGTAAACAGCTTAATTTTATTCGTTAAATAGTCCTAACAAATGTCATTCTTGAATTCCAAATTCCTTAGATAAATTGGAAATCACTCGTGGCACTACTTACGACTATTTAACTCATGCCCCAAATGGGAGTCAATGACCAATCACATTTCAATGATTTTTTATTTACAACCAATCACAGTCGCGTTTTGCCTCGAATTTATCAAACAAAGTTTATCATATTAAAGAGAGCACCTCCTTTTTAACATTCTAAATAGGTCATAGCATTATTTTTCAGTGACTGGCTCCACAAGAAATACGGCTTCCAGATTGTATATATAGTGCATGAATGTCAGCTCATAGTGCATGCGGGAGATAATATAAAAACATTGGTAGCAATTGATTATACCACAAAAAAGAAGAAACCACTGTTTGCACTTTCTTAAACGAATTATTTTCCAGGAAATGACGTTGCAGAAAAATACAATTGGCATATTTACATCATAGGACATCAGAAATTAATTAATACCTTTATAGTAGTAGTAGTAGTAGTAGTAGTAGTAGTAGTAGTAGTAGTAGTAGTAGTAGTAGTAGTAGTAGTAGTAGTAGTAGTAGTATTCAAATGTTCTGAAGCTCTTGATTTGTCATCATTCGCTTGTTAATACCTGTAATGTTGGTTATAAATTTCTCCACTAGGGTGAATTCTTACAATATTGCGATCCTTTGGCAATAAATAATATGATCTGGTTGCAGTGATGAACAAAAGAAATGAAGCGTACCAATCGTTTCTCATTTGTTTTCAAACATCGCCGTTTACATTAAATATATAAATATTTTAAAATAACTATAGTTAAATAATGATTTGTGAGTCATTTTATTTAATTAATTTTATTCGTTAAATAGTCCTAACAAATGCCACTCTTGGCATTACTTATGATAATTGTGAATCAGACTTGGAATTATCACTTCAGCTGAGAGACTGGAAAGTTCAGATAGACGTAATATGCTGCGTAGGACATTCCTTAAGGCTGCTTTCTTCTGAGTTGTGCACTATACTAATCACAGTTACTGACATGTAGATATATTTTATAGCAAATTTATATGATAGTTTCTTCACCTAATTACTCTCTTACAGTATAAAAGCAAAATACAAATACTTATTGCTTTTTTTATTTAAAATGTTAGCATTCTCGGGAACTACAGCACCTTAAAACAAGGGACTTTCACAGTTTTTAAGTTAAAACTAAGCTATTCTCAGGCATACCAAATCTCATATCTAGGTGACGTAAAATCGTGTTCGTATATATGATGATTACCTTGACTATTTAACTCATGCCCCAAATGGGAGTCAATGACCAATCACGTTTCAATGATTTCTGTATTACAACCAATCAGAGACGTGTTTCACGAAATAATTATCAACGTTAGGATTATCATATATTAAGCAAAGCTCCTCCTTTTTAATATTCTGAACAGGTCTGACCGTTATTTTGCAGTGACTGAGCCTATAACAAATACGGCTACCAGATTGTATATAATAGTGCTTACATGTCAACATTTGTAGCAATTGATTATACCACCAAAAAAAGAAACCACTGTTTGCACTTTCTTAAATGTATACGACATCAAAAATGAATTAATATACAGATTGATGTGTTTTCATTTTTTCTCCACTAGAGAGCATTCTTACAATATTGCGTTCCTTTGGCAATAAATAGTATGATCTGGTTGCAGTGATAAACAAAAGAAGCAGTAGAAGCGTAGGCTACCTATCGTTTCTCATTAGTTTTCAAACATCACCGTTTACTTTAAATATAAAAATATTTTTAAATAACTGTAGTTAAATAATGATTTGTGAGTAAACAGCTTTATTTTATTCGTTAAATAGTCCTAACAAATGCCACTCTTGATTTCCAAATTCTCTAGATAAATTCACTCCTCACTTCGTGAGTCGTGAATTTATCGATAATTTGGAAATCACTCGTGGCATTACTTATGAAAAATACGTTTATGTACCCAAAGAATTGCGTTTTATTACGAACAAAATAACTCTGATTTGAGAATATAAACGTGTTACATTACCTGAACGGTTAAAGTTACAATGTTCAAAGCAAATTACATCAAATATGAAATATTGTAACCAATACAATGCATTTTACAAATTTTATTCGAGCCTCTAGTTAAATTTGAATCTAGGTGATAACCTTAAGTGATAAATAAGGAACTGATCTTTATATAAACCTAGCTAATACCCGGCGTGCGCTGCTACTCCTAAATAAATGTTAATGTGTTTCTACCATCAGCCTTGATTTGTTATGCTTGCCCGGGAATCAGCTTATCCCGATCTTCTTGGCATCAATGAATGACAAAAATGGTTATTGTGAGTTATCCGTAAAACAAACATATGCTGTCGCGGAATTGTTTGTAGAGTTTTTTTTTTTTTTTTTTGAGATATTCAATTCAGTGTAAAATAACGTGGTGTGTATGTTATGGTTTAGGCAGCGTAAGCCATTTAAGCGTCAAAATAGGGACTTTATTTCACGTTTTTCACTACAAAGGCTGATTTTTAGGGGTGAAGTGGTTGAGTATTACAACTCTTTTATAGCCTATGTTTGTTCCCGGAATCTTCTGAATATTTTTCAAAAAGCCCCATCACAATCAGATGAACGGTATGGCAGAGCACGCTTGCCCGGGAATCTACTTATCCCGATCTTCTTGGAATCAATTAAAGACAAAAATGGTTATTGTGAGTTATCCGTAAAAGGTAAACATATGCTGTCGCGAACTTTTTTGTAGAGTTTTTTTTTTTTTTTTTGAGATATTCAACTCTGCGTACATTAATTTGGTTATGGTTTAGGTAGCGTAAGCCATTTAAGCATCAAAATAGGGACTTTATTTCACGTTTTTCACTACAAAGGCTGATTTTTAGGGGTAAAGGGGTTCAGTATTACAACTCTATGTTCATCCCGGGAATCTCCAGAACATTTTGCAAACGCAAAATTATCAAAATCGGATCAACGATATGGCCGCGCATAGAATACGAACAAAAAGACCAAGAAACAATCAAACAAACAATGTTTATATGTTAGATTAGTAATTCTTACTCTGGCATCAATCTATGTACTCAGTTGCTTACTTTACATAAAATATAATTTACGCAAATATACGTACTGTAGGGCAAAGGTGGGAATGATGGCGCGGTGTATAAGATGGCGCAGTCTAACATTTATCCTTAAAATCATAAGAAAACTCGTTTTTCACTATTCGTGCCTGTGCAGTCCTAAGAGAAGGTTCTCGTGTGAAATTGTGGTGTTTGTAACGTTAAAAAAAAAGAAGAAATAAATATTTTTGTGAAGAGTCATTTTTGCTAGTTGAACAAACTTTTAAAGGATTATTGTGGGTATAGTTTGAAAGGGACTGAATACCGTTAGAAAGGAGATTGACATCTCTACATACAAAGGGACTTGTCCTTGTTACTAATAACATAACTTCAATGCTTATTACAAACATTTCCATCTCTAGTCTATGCACAAAGATTTTTGTGTGAATCAGGAGAGATGGCGCACAGACGGGTGGTAGAGTTGGCGCGCCTGTGTAATTAAAATAGATGCTCCGCTCTCACCTAAGATAGTTTCCATTTAACTTCAGTTACGAGTTTTTTGTAAGTATTGTGGGGTCAAAATGATAAAAAAATACAAAAATATTTATTTAAATTTCCATGATAAATCAAGTACAAATATTACGAATTATATTTTTTATAAAAATATATTCCCATTGGAGAAAATTCATAATATTGGTCAGACATCCATCCAATATATTCATGACTTTTTTAATGAGATCCAATTTGATTTCAATGAGTAGAGTTTTTAAATAATTGTTAATAAACAAATTGGGCTACAGACTTGTGCTGGTTAGAGTCATGATGGGAAAATATATTTCCTCATGGAATTTCGGCCAGTTCTCAGGAGAAAAACAAAAACTCAAAACAAAAACCACAGAATAGACGCCATAATATATCTAAATGTTCATCGACGTCATCTGAATCATTAATTCCAATACCAGAAAGTGATGATTCCACTTCTGACAATGAAAATCAGTGTGTCGAATGTTTTCGAGCTGTATGAAGAGACAGTATCCAGAGCAGACTGGATAAAATGTATTAAATGTACGAGATGGCTTCATGAAACTTGCTCTATATATTCAGACAAGTGCTCTTTGTGTGGAAGAATGGAAAAGAAAAAAATAAGAAAGTCAAAACTGAAGTTTTAATGTAATTCTGCACGGCTTACTGCCACAGATATCTTTGCGCCATCTTACCCACCAGGGTGGGAGAGATGGTTAAACTTAGGTATTTTTATTAAGTCAGATTTTCATTAAAACAATTATGCCATTTTTGAAGAGAAAAATTATACTTGAACCCGGGACCCTTGGTTCTCTAGACCAAGTGCTCTACCAACTGAGCTACCTGAGCAAGTACCGATCTAAACGCAAATCTTTCTCTATATACATTGTAATTCCCATCCACCAAATGCTGTGAAGCCATGCTTCTATCTTGCAAATGGCGGCTCCTTTATTAAGAAGACATATTTGGGAATTATACATTACAGCCAGTACGGCTTTTTCCAAGCATTTGGTGGATGGGAATTACAATGTATATAGAGAAAGATTTGCGTTTAGATCGGTACTTGCTCAGGTAGCTCAGTTGGTAGAGCACTTGGTCTAGAGAACCAAGGGTCCCGGGTTCAAGTCCCGGTCTGAGCGTATAATTTTTCTCTTCAAATATGATTTATCCATCAATGAGATGTACGAAATCAATAATAAAAAAAAATTATGCCATTGTTTTAAAAAGTATTTTTTTATGTTTGTAAAATAATTGTGATTATATAGTAATAATAATAATATATACATACCATTGCACAAAAGAGATATTGCATTTTTTACAAATGTGCGCCAACTATCCCCCCTCTACCCTATACCTCTTCATAACTAGGAATAATAACAACATGTAGGCTATTTAAATAAATGTAAATTTAGAAAAGCTCAACATTTGCTGAGAGGTGGCATCGATGATGTTCAAATCTTCCAGATGGTATAAATAATCTCATTCATTCATTTTGAGAATTTTCCTCATCATTGAGGGTTTTCTCCGACCAATCTTAATAATTAACACGAGTTTTTATAAAATACGTAAGTGACAACGGACTTATAGACTATCAGTTTGTAACAAACATTCACAAATTTCCCTTAATTAAAGTTCTTCATTCTCTGTCCTCTGTGTCTTCATCCATTACACCAAATTTCCTCATTGAATTTTGAATGTTATTCTTAAGGGTTGTTCTTGGTCTTCCTTTTCTGATCCTTCTTTCAATTTGCCATGAATAACGGCATTTGTTAGTTTTCCATCCTGCATTATTCTTAGGTTAAAAAAACCGAATAAAGAATCCTCCCGTCTCAAAATTTAAAAGAACAATTAAATTGGTATTTATTTTGAATCCTCTTAAAGTATCCATGACAATTTTAGCATTAGGCCTACAACATGCTTATACATAATTATGTCATAGGGCCTACTTTATACTACGTTCCTGACAATAAAAAATCTTACTATTTACAAATACTGTATATATATATATATATATATATATATATATGCTTATAGTTAAAAGAAAGAAACTAAGGCAGAAATTCCGAACCAGAACACTGTAATCTGTAGGCCTATACAAAATTATATTTCACATAAAATATATAGGCCTATTTTTCTAATTTTTTATGTAAACACGTAAAGTAAAAGTAAAGTAAAGTGATCCCACGACAGGCCTCAAGAGGCCCTTGGGGTAGTGGGAGGTTAAGGCTCCCACTTTTTTTCTAGACAATCGGCACTTGATGTCAGCCGGGTAGTCAGCCCTGCGTGACGGCCGCCTTTACCCCAGAATAAGCGTATGGTACTCATTTCCGTTGGAGGCTGAGTCGACCCCAGGGCCATAGTGCCGCCAGAAAGTTTGGGTCAGTTTAAAAATCCTGACCCCACCGGGACTTGAACCCGCGACCTTCTAGCTTGTAGCGCAGTACCTTAACCACTACGCTACGGCGTGCCCCCATGTAAACACGTATTTTAGATAATTTGGCTAAAAATACATAAATTGCCATTTTTCGATTTAATGTTGAAATAAATCCAAACTCTCGTACATTTGTTTTATATAAATGAATGCACAATGTGAATGAATTTTATTCATAAACGAATTACATCTCGTTGTGATCTTCACTCCACGTGTTAACTGGGGAATCCCGTATGTCTGATTAAGGCTACCGCAATTTAGTGGACTTGAATGGACTCGCCAGTCAGAAGACGCTATTAACAGTAATTTAAAAGCGTGTTCAAAAAAAATTATGGATTTCAAAGTGGGTGGAAAATTTTTGATGTTTTGGAAGGCAAAGTATTGTAGACATTGTTGAAATTGAAAATTTGATGTCAGTAATATTCCTTTGATGAAATTATGTACGCTAGACTTTATTCTTGTAGCGTTGAATGGCCTTTCTTCCGATATTGTGCATTGTTCAGAGGTAACGAAATGGAAAACTTGGAGAATGTTTTCATTTTCAGTGCAGCAACGATTTGTTTTAACCCTCAACTGTCTCAAAATTATTAGCCACTCATGTTCATAACATTCCTAAATAATTATAAGAATATTCATTCATAGGGTTCTGCCCAAGAGTAGATCTTTCATTGCAAACTCAACATTCTCCACTCTTTCCTTAACTCAGCCTTCCTTTTTGTATCTGCATACAAACCATTTATTTTATTATTGTCTATCATCTCATGTTTTTATTTCTGCCTCTAACTTTCTTTCCATTGACCATTCCTTGTAGGACATCCGTCAGCAGACAGTTTCTTTTTAGCCAGTGACCAATCCTATTTATTTTTTTTTTTTTCCCCTTATTGAAACAAAATACTCCACTATAACTTTGACCTGTCCATTTATTGAATGTCTGTCGTATTAATTTGAAATCTAGTTGAAATATAATAAATATGCGTTTTAGTGACTCAAGAGGTTCTTACGAGACTCAAAACTGATAGTTGAAGAGGATGAAAATCTACTTCATTACGGCCTTTACATTCCACGTTTCTAATGAAGGACATTGTACAGTGAGCAATTGTAATACAGAGATGAGGAATTTGATAAGTAAAAGGGATTGTATTGCATTGTGCTAATTGTACATGATAAAATAGAATACCCGCATTTCTCTTCCTTCATAGAATGCTGATGCAAACAAGCATGTGAGACTTAGCTTACACTTTGCTACGCCCTCCCACCGTTGCCACATTAGAAAATGCGCATCAACTTGTTTTATCGAAGTGAGAATCGTGTTTCCTATTTACTGTATTACATCATAACCACTGACGTTGAAAACAATATTTTAAGAAATTCCATTAACAAATTTCAATCACATAAATCCTCCACATACATTTTCAATTAACGTAACATTACTATAAAAATAATACAATTAATTATATATACTGAAATAATATATAATTTAATACATAATACATAAAATAAATATTTATTAAATTTTATTTAGAGACGCTTTAATATGCGAGGTTAACTCATATAGAATCCTTCGTGTATCCACTAGAGTGTTTCTTTTACTTTTGTGTTTCTGTATTTTGCAGAATTTCGCTAACTTAAATTAATGATGCTGTAAAATGGCGACTAATGTGTAAAACGATCCCTGGAACGAAGTCCCTATACAACATTTGTGTTTATCTTCTTCTTCTTCACTTCCTGGTTTAGGCAAGAGTTGCCTGTTCCGTCTTCACTAATAGATCTAAGATCATCTCTTCCGAGGACGTCCGACATCTCTTCTTCCTCTTGGAAAATAATGGAAGATTTTATTTGGTAATCTTCTTTCTTCCATTCTTTCTACATGTTCTTTCCACTGTATCTTGTTGTTAAATATCTTTTCTTTTATGGAGTAGATCTGCAGTTCTTCACGGATATCCTCGTTTCTTATCTGGTCCATTCTAGTGCAGCCTTTTACTCTTCTTAAAAATTTCATCTCGGCTGCTTGGATTTTACTTTCTTGTTTGGTAGTGGTAATCCAAGATTCACTCCCATACAAAAGGACAGGGACAGCCATTGTTTTATAAAATTTTAATTTTGTTTGTTTATGGGCTTTATTATTCAATGTTCTATTTATTGTACCACAAATAGCTTGAAACTGATGTGTTTTGTGTTCAATATCTTTATCATACCCATAGCTGATGTCACATCCTAAATATTTAAAGTGGGATACTTGTTCAATAATTTCGTCTCTAATTACTATTTTTGCACGCAGAGTATTTCTTCCACAAAATGCCATTACTTTTGTTTTACTTATTGAAATTTTAAAATTATAATCGCTACATATTGCATTTAGTTTGTAAGCAGCCAATTGTAACAGATCTTCATCATGGTGTAGTAAGACCAAATCATCGGCGAAAAGTAAGTTATTAATACTTGAGTTATTGTTCAATCTAAGGCCATTGTCCATTATAATTTTCCATTGTTTCATAATGTCGTCGATATATATATTAAAAAGAGTGGGTGATAGACTACACCCTTGTCTAACTCCTTGATTTATTAAAATTTCTTCTGACCTTTTTCCATCAGTTTTTATCACAACTTTAGTTTCTTCATATAAGCCTTGGACTGATTTTATTAGATGGTGTGGATATCCTCGTTCCTTCATTATTTCCCATAGTATAGATCTATTTACTCTGTCAAAGGCCTTTTCAAAATCAATGAACAACAAGTATGTTGGCAGGTTAAATTCTCTTCTCTTTTCAATTAGTCTCTTTATAATAAACACATTATCACTAGAGGATCTTCCTTTTCTGAACCCTGCTTGTTCTTCTTCTAAGAGTGTGTCAGATATCTTCTTCAATCTATTATTTATTATTTTTGCATATAATTTATAAGTGGAGTTCAATAAGCTGATACCTCTATAATTTTTACTATCTAATCTATTTCCTTTTTTGAAGAGGGATATGACTTCACCTATCTTCCAATTTTCAGGTATTTTACATGTCTTCCAACATTCGTTTATTAAGTTTAATAATCTTATTTCTGCAAATAAACCTGCATACTTTATCAGTTCATTGTTTATACCATCTATACCTGGTGCTTTTCTATTTTTCATTTCTTTCAATGCCTCTCTCATTTCGCTTAGAGTAATTCTGTCTATTTCTGATTTATTTTCACTTTCAGAAGGGCGTTCTATAACTAATTCTTCTTCGTTACACCATAATTCTCTGTAGTGATTCTCCCATGTCTTCAGATCAATGGTATTTAGTTTTGCAGTATCTTTTTCTGTTGTATTTAATTGTTTCATTACTTTAAATGCTAACGATTGTCTGCCATGTACATCGTGCTCTATTTTGGAAATAAATCTTTCCCAGGAATCTTTATGAGCTGTTCGAGTTATTTGTTTTGCTCGATTTCTTTTTTGTTTATATATAGTTCTAGATTCTTCAGTTTTCTTTTGTAAGTACTCTAAATAAGCTATTTTTTTGTCTCGCACAGCTTCCTCTATTTCGTCATTCCATATCTTTAATCCTCTTTTGTTGCGAATATTTTTCTTCTTTCCTATAGCTTCATTTGCAGCATTTATAATACATGTTTTCATATTTTCCCACTCTTCATTTAGATTATCATTAATTGCTTTTCTTTCTAAGTGTTCTTGTAGCCTTTTTTGGTATAATTGTCTTATACTTTCTTCTTCTAGAAGATATACTTTAAAAACCTCTTCTTTTATTCTTTCTTGAGTTTTCGGTTTTTTCCATTTGGCTATTATAAGTATCGTGGCTACCAATAAATAATGGTCTGTATATATGTCACATCCTCTGTATACTCTTACATCTTGTATTTGATTCCTGAGTCTATCATTAATCATTATGTAATCTATTAAAGATTTTTGGTTTCTAGCGCACCATGTATACTTGTGTATGTCCTTTTTCCTATAGAAAGTATTCGTGATTTTTAGTTTATTATAGGTAGCAAATTGTCGAAGTTCTTCCCCGTTTCTATTTATTACATTTTCTCCAAACATACCTACTATTCCTGGGATTGGGAGATTACCAACTCTGGCGTTTAAGTCACCTCCTAAGATGATACTTTCTGTGTTTTTAATACCATTTATTTCTTGTTGTAATTTATCATAGAAAATAACAGTGTCTTCAATTTTCCCTTCTTCTGGTGCATACACTCCTACAATGTTTAAGTAATTCCGATCTATTTTCAACCTTACTGTTATTATTCTCTCATCCACATATTTGTAGCTTATTATTTTTTATCTCCATTTGCTATTAATTAGTATAGCTACACCACTGCAAGCTCTTCTATCTTGAGGTACTCCACTGTATATTAGTATATAATTACCAATATCTTTTGTTCCTTTCAACTTCTTTTTTGTTTCAGTAAGTATTGCTATATCAATATTTTGATTATTTAGTTCTCTGATTAGTTCTTCTTCTTTTGTGTTTAGTCCTCTGACATTCCAAGTTCCCACTTTAATCCGATCCTTTATACCAAATCGTTTGTCCTTAATTCTACGCTGAGGTCGTCTTTGGTTAAGTCCGTCCGAGTTTCCATTGTGAAGAATACGAGTAATATGTTTTCCTCTGATCGCGGTACCAACGCTATGCAGAGTAGACCATTGGTGGGGCTGCCACCTCAAAGCTTTAGGTCCAGCTTCTGGATGTACTAACCCCATCTAGAGGGTTGCCACTTCCGCCAGATCCGCCGTGATGAAGGACTCCTTCTGCGCCGAATCTGCCGTTGAGGTCTTCACCGTAACCCTGGCTAGGGGCCCTTACAGAGTACTATCAGTCGGAGCCAACTAAACCCTAGTTTTTTTACGAGGTTGTTACTCCTCCCCCTCCTCCTTCCTCATCCGGGCTTGGGACCGGCCATGGCGGAGTTACATTTGTGTTTATGATTGAGGTAAACAAATATAACAGTCTAGTTGGTTCGGCCCCGAGGTTTGAAGTTTGGATTTCCCAAATACTACCAGGGTCATATGCTTCTTTGTTGCATGTCTTGTAAAGGTAAGTAATTTCATCTCAAGAGTATTTTACTTGCGTTTATCCTGTACTAAAATAATTATATAAAATATCTCTTTCTCATCTCAGGCGATAAAAATAGGTACCTATTAATTTGTAACAGTTATATCGTATATCTTTGAAGTTATTAATCAATTATATGTGCACATTAGCACTTTTAAATAATTTGTACTGTAACAAAAAGTGGCATTCTATGCAGAATGAAAAATTGTTGATACTTTATTTCTGTTCAAATGACGCATATGATATTCTTGATTGAATGTCGATTTTTAAGAGCGTAAAAATAACAAATAAACCCATGTTCATTGCTTATTCCACTCGCTGATGAACTTTATATTAACCTTTTATCATACAGATTTTAATTATTTTCTTCTTCTAATTCGAAAAATTTACTTTAAGTAATACATTGAAAATTTATAAAGTATTATGCAAGCTACAAATTAAGAAATGCTAAACTTTCAGAATTCTTTTGCCTTTTGCAACCCGTGATCCTTCTGTTTACATTTCACAAATTATTATAGTAAAAATGCATATATTTAATTAACTATACATATCATATATATTCATACTTCGTTTTTGTAAATGTGAGAATAAATATGGACTATATTACCTGAAAGTTGTTATATTACATGAGTTACTTTCCGATATGTACACCGTATCCATAAAGTCTTTTCAATATTACAACTTCCTATAAGATGAAAACTATAAAAGTTAGAGTTGTGTGGTTTGTGGCAGATGCAAGACAAACTTTCATAGTTGTAAAGCACTGTCAGTGTATTTCCACATAAGCACCTCATGTCGCCCGCAGAACATCTAAGCGATATTCAATTTCCCGCCATACATTATGGAGCATTTATTGAATGATGCTAGCAAAAGTATCAGTTATCCTTCTTCTCAAAGTGTACAAATCAAGTATATGTGTTGTATATACTCTGTCCTTTACATACACCCGAATAAGAAAAATCTAGGGGGTTATGTTTGGGGATCGCGGTGGCCAGGGTTTTGTACCATCGCGCCCAATCCATTTGTTAGGAAATGTGATATCCAGCAACTCTCTGACGTTTAATCCCCAATGTGGCGGTGCTCCATCTTGCTGGTTGCATGCCACTAAGTTGAGGTACAACGTGAAGCTCTAACATATCAATGTAAATGTTAGCTGTTATTGAATCACGGTAACAGATGTGTTAGGAGCGATGGTTTAAGACCCTGGTCACCGCGATCTCTAGACGTAACCCCCATAGATTTTTTATTTGAGGTTATGTAAAGGACAAGGTATATACAACACATGTAACTGATTTGAACACTTTGAGAAGAAGGATAACTGATGCTGTTGCTAGCATCAGCCAAGAAATGCTGCATAATGTATAGCGATAAATTGAATATCGCTTAGATGTTTTGCAGGAGACAAGAGGTGCACATGTGGAAGTACATTGGCATTGCTTTAAAAATGTTGAGAGTTTGTCTTTCATCTGCCACAAACCAGACAACTTTAACTTTTATAGTTTTCGTCTTATAGGATGTTGTAATGTTGGAAAGACTTTATGGACACGGTGTATTATTTATAACTGTGTGGTGAACAGTTCCTCTTCCTACCTAGCGGAACCTGTTATATTTAGATGGTCAAATCGTATGTACGGCCTAGACCTTAGGCTAAACTTCAAGTTTCTCTTTATGCTAGTTCCATGAAGCGGTATACACACGTGGGCAGATTTGGAATGTAGTGATTGTTTTCCATATATTTGCTTCCATCTATTGTAAAATGTTGTTTGTACATGACATTTACATTGCTACATTTATTGTATCTTTAACTGTTTATAATTAGTATAGTGTATATCTATATTTGTCGAATATTTATTTGTATTTGTGCTGGTTGATTGGAAGAGAGGACCTAATGGCCTTAACTCTGCCAGAATAAATAAAGTATTATTATTATTATTATTATTATTATATTATTATTATTATTAATTGTATGATCCAACTCGTACTCTGGTGTATCAGGCACTAGCACGATCGGAGTTTATAAAAATGTACCCTCCAATCACGATCAAATTATGTGTATAAGACTGTACATAGCAATGCCCTAAATGCTGTAGGTTGTCGGTTTTTAATGCCATGTTGTGTCTGGTGGAAATTTGAAGGTGCGATTCACTGGGAATTCGATCCAAACGTGTCTGGAGTTGATACGCATATTCATTCTTAATAATATTGGAAATGGTTCATAAAAATGTTGAGTGTCGCGAAGTCAAACCCGATCGGACTGCATGCTGAATGAACAACCATGACAAAAATTCAGGAATTGGGAGGAATCGAACTGCTAACACACCCAGCATATAGACTTTCGATTATCGTTTGTTTCGATCTTGTATGCAATTTCGAAAACATTGAAAATTGCTCTCAACGAATTTTTCGCATAAAAAACCAGAGAGTAGTATCCTCGCGGGATAATGAATCTCGTTGAAAGATAACTCAAGATCATAGAATCTGATGGTCTCTACTTTTAAAATTAGTTCAATTTCTATAATGATATTTTGTTAAAAAATCCATGCTTGTGAGACAATATCTGCAGTTCTTAATTTGTGTTTATACAGTTAATAGAATTTTACAATGAATACTGTTAAAAGTTTGAATTCACACAAATTAACATTCATTCGGTAATAAATTGTGTTAGAGTTAATGAGTCACATGTTACTCAATCAACACTTTTGAAATTCATATTAAAGCACCGTTGAGGTTATGTAATATATTACTGTTGCATAATACGACGCGAGTTCTGAAATAATTTCCCGCTCGCAACACCCTCTATGTAGCAATTCGAACGATGTAAATTGTAATTAAATAATGTAATCCTTCAGGATAGGCATTCTTAGTTAGCCTCTATAACAAAATATCAACTAATATCAATACTTAGTTAACCTTGTATGAACAATTCTAAAAATAATTCACTGTTTCATTGCTGTACGAGGTTACGAACAGCGAGAAAATTATTTCAGCTCACTTTAGAGTGTGGGTCGTAACTGTTCACTAATCCGCGCTAATTGATATTCAGCATTGCTTCTATATTTGAATAATGATAATAATAATAATAATAATAATAATAATAATCATATAATAACAATAATAAAGTCCACCGCTATGGTCTCGAGGTAGCGTGCTGCCTTGTCACGCAGCGGGCCCGGGTTCGATCCCCGGTCGGGGCAGTTTTCTGGGTGATGTTTTTATCGGGGTTTTTCCTCACCTGTAAGACAAATGTCAGGAAAACTTTAAGGCCCAAACAGTCCCCGAAATCATATGGCCATCATTATCATCATCATCATCTTCATCATCATCCTTCATCGGCGGGGAAAGCAACGGGAAGCTACCACACCTACAATTCCCTAGTAAAGCTGCAAAGCATAGCATTGAAATACTATGATTGCAGTGAAGGACCTGCCCTCGGGCAGAATTACTATGGATGGAATAACAATAATAATAAAAGGAGGAGAAACTATTAGGGGCACCGGTACTTGAGAATAAAGTTCTTAGGAAAATTTTAGACTTGACAGATGAACAGACAGTTGAATGGAGAAGACTACTTAACAATGATTTGATCTTTATGGGAAGCCAGATGTAATAAGAACAGTTAAGCCTCGTAGGCTGCAATGGCCAGAACATATGGCACGAATGAAGAATGAAAGAGGAGCTTGAAGGAAAATCAGAGAGAAAGCTCCCAATAGGTAGACCAAGAATGAGGTTGGAGAATAACATTAATTATAAGTTGAGGAAGATAAATTGTACAGAGGATGATTGGAAAACAGGATAGGGTTGTGTAGAGAGATAATGTCCGCGCGACCATGAACCAACGGATTCGATAATGCAAGTGAATTAATTGCAAAAATAATAATTTAATGATCATAATAATAATTATAATAATTTTTTTTCAAATTCAATAGAAACGTATAGCATATTAAGGTAGTCTCGAGTACAAGGAAACAAATTTTGGTAAAATTCCGAGGTGTGTGAACGTAGTGATTGGCCTCTTAACAAAGTAGGCAATTTAAAAGCCATTAAAACAAAATAAGTTACTTCGTTTGAGTTTCTATTGCCCAAGTTTCGCCGCGTTGGAGATTTTAACATTTCGGCCATTAGATCATTGTCCACTTCGGGGCTGGTCTCCGATCGATGTTGATAATCCGTTTATTATATATTATTATTGTATCTCCAATAATGCGAACACTACGAGTGTTTAACCTCTCGGTATACTAGGGTCTTAGTCACAAAAAAATTAATTAGTTACATTCATTGAGAGAATGCTTAATTTCTAGCGTTACATATCAATAATAACGTAATGTATGTATTTAATATATATATGTTTTCTTACATGCCCTTAGTTCATTGGTAGCACTCTAATGAAGATGTCCGCAGTTGTCCAAGAATTTTTATTACTTTTATTATCAAATCCACATTCGAATAGTGAGCTTTTCCTGATCTTTAATTATTTAAAAAAAACTGATGCAGAAAAATACAAGTATTTTTATAAGAGCTTCCTACCTTTATAAATAATTAAGGAATATGAGTCATTGACGTATTTCCCAAAATTTACGAAATATTACAATTTGACTAGAGTAGAAAATAAACCGGATTTGAAAGGCATGTTTTAATGGCCTGATTTAGTTTGTTAACGAACTCGACCTTACTTTATAATTGATTGATTGCTATATGCCAAGTTTGGATTCTATGAAACAAAAAATGCTGCCGCTTTACATTAATGGACACGCACGCACCCACACACACATATACGCACACATATATATATATATATATATATATATATATAATATTTATTTATTTATGTCTGAACCGGAATTCGAACTCGACACATCTAACTCTATACATTAGCACGATACTTCCTTGTTATTCAGGCTTCCAGTGCGAACATTAATTTTCCTCTCCTTACATACAATCCTCTATTGCAGGAGGCAGCTGGACATAGCTCGAAGTGCCACTTTACGGGTTTTATAAAAAGAAAGCATTTTAATAATATGTTCTTTATTTGACTTTCATTGCTAAATTTCAAAATTAAATTTATAATAACGAAATATATAGGCCTATATATTAACCACGTGTACTTTTTTTCAAAAATCGTTTTATGAGAACAACATCAATAGATTTATTTCTTGGGAATTAGGTAAAACATATCTATCTATAATGATGTCGCCCATTGTTGAGCCATATCCTCTCCTTTGTAAGGTGTTACTACTTAATTTTTAATTACATAATTTGCTCATAGATGTCATGGATGGCATGCGGTCAACACACTGAACCAATGAGACATCTAACAGGCAACGAAGGTATTACAAGGACGTTAAAGTCAGTAAATTTTGATTAGATGACTCTTTATTCAGGCTTAAGGATATTTTACGAGCCTGAAAATCTTCAGACTCGGGACCCACGGTTTAAAGTCCCTCCTGGAGGACTTGCTCCTTGGAGGAAAAAAAATCGATCGACCCCGGACGGGTTTGAACCCTCGACCCTCGAAAGGAGCGTAACCACTAGTCCACCTCGGCCGACAGCTAAAATATATAGTAGGGCCTAGAGGAAGTTATGGTAGGAAGAAAACAGAATAACAATTGTGTTGCTATGTGCTTTTATATTAAAAATGTGAGTTTGGGTTAGTTATTCAATTAGAATGGAGTGTTTTTTCATGGTGTGATTTATTAAATATTTTGGAGAAACATTTTTGTGTTAGTGTTCTGCATTAATAATTATTATTTGTATTTTATACGTGGCATTCCAAGGGAAAAATCAAATCAGATCCAAAATAGTAATAGGAAACAAAATCATAGAACAGGTGAACCATCTCAATTATCTAGGATGTGACATTTCATTTAATTATGATAATGATATAACTAAAATGCAAAATTCCAGGGAATATATGGTACGATAAAACGATCACTAAATAATAAAACAAAAAGAGAGACCCAATTGAAATTTTATAAAACGTTGGAAGTACCGGTACTGCTCTATCGATCAGAAGCCTAGATACATAAAAAACAAGATCTAAGTAGGATAACGGCGGCAGAAATGAAATTTTTGAGATCTGTTAAAGGGTGCACTAAGGAAGACAGAATCAAGAACACAGAAATAAGACAGGAACTTGAAATATTTGCAATAACTGATAAAATAGATACATATAGACAAAAATGGAAGCAACACGTAGACAGAATGAATGAAGATAGATATCCAAAACAAATAACAAAATACAAACCTAAAGGCACCCGAGATGTGGGCAGACCTAGAAAGAGATCGGCTGAAGTCGGAACGGGTCAACAGACCTAATCCATGAATGCAGATGATGATTTTATACGTGTTGTAGGATGTATTTCAACTCACTATATGTAGGGTTTATAGCGTGTGGTTTTTAGATATTTATCATATTTATAAACATGTATGAATGTGGATTATTATATATTCCGCATTGCTCCTATTTATTCCTTAGTTAAAACATATTTTTTGTATATATGTTGTATTAGACTACGTGTTGATGTCTTGTAAACTAGGTATGCAAAGAAACTCATAATAGCAGAGGAAGAATAGGTAACTATATCCGAAGGCATACGGCCATCTTCCGAGCAAACGACATATAATTCCATGTTCTTATGTTGAAATGTGGAAATATAGCTGTGTAGCTTTACACTCTTATTGATCGTGAGGATTGTGCTGCTGGATGATATATTGTGGGTTTATTCTTAAACCCAGGGCGCACACAATGGGCAGTGAAATTGCTGTTCGGCGTCATGATGAATTGTGATGATGACAGATGAGTAACGATGCGCCACATGATAAACAACTTTCATGTCGAACTGGTTCTTAAACTCTGGATAATTAGATGATTTCCTCACAGTCACCTGGTAAACCAAATTACTATTAACACAAAACAGAGTTAGTTACTTTAGTTGTTAGGAACATGTTTCTTAATTCAAATGAAAACTATTTCTGATACTGACTGACACCATGTTATGGCAGCGTGGACATCAGATCTCCAAAATCCATATCATGAGCCAACATTTTAAAATCATCTCCTCTATAATTTGCCTACTTCAAATCCAGGTTAATATTAATCTCTAACCTCATAATAGGCTTAACTACTGGGCACTTTTCCTCTGGTTTTGCTAAGAGTTTCCATGCCTCTCTTTCATTCCACTATCGTGCCACATATCCTTTTCATTGAAGTCTAGGAGACGTAACTGTTCTTATTATATCTGACTTCCATAAAGATCATGTACCTCATTGTTACGTACAGTGGGGGAAATTGGTATAAAGCCACTTGTTAAAAGTGTTAACAAGTTTATTTACTCTTTCTTTGGCATTTTTTTATATTACCTTAGGAGGTGATTGAGTATAAAACACACACAAATAATGTCAACATTAATTATCCATTTCCGTCCAAAAAAGTACATGAAAACTGAAACCACTCTCACATATGGGTGGAAATTAGTATAAAGGCACTTTGTGTATTTCACAGATTAAACCAAAAAGACTGAGCGCAAAGTTTACAACAAAGTTCTAAAATTTAGTTGAACCTCCACTGTTGTTAATTATTGGAAGATTCTCTTTGGCATTGACTTGATGAGGGTGTTTATTCTTTCACTGAGATTCAAGCCCACTCTTCCTGAATAACATTTTTCTGCTCAGTCACTGTCCGAAACTGCCGTCCATTGCGATACAAACGCCTTGGCCAAGACTCCTGACATTTGTCTTACAGGTGAGGAAAAACCCCTTAACCCATTCGCCTCAAAAGACGAGGTTGACTCGCCGGCATTTAAATGACCTTCAACTCAGAAGACGAGGTACACTCGCTTAACTCTGCTGTTATATATTTTGCAATATTTTATACATCCCTTGGCAGAGAAATCTTTTGTTAACATTTATGAATAGTACAGGAATGTGTTTTTGCCTTCGCCCTTATTGTGATCTCAAGTACCGTTATCTTTTGTTTGTTTTAAATGACTGAAAATAGACAATATAATTTACGGTAACTTAAATGCGGTTTCTGGGGAAATGCATTGAGCATTTAAACCTGAAGCAAATGGGTTAAAAACCTCACCCAGTAGTCTGCCCCGACCGGGAATTGAACCCGGGCCCGCTGCGTAACAAGGCAGCACACTACCTCGAGACCACATTGGTGGGCATTTATATATATATATATATATTTATTTATTTATTTAGATTAACTTTTTAGATATAAGGATAACTACAATATTTCCAAAGTCTGAAATAATATCGGAAGCCGTTCAATAAAATTTCCAGAATGCTACTTTCAGGGGAAATAAAATATCCAGATTGCTATTTGCAGGGAAATGAACTATCCAGAATTCTATATACAGGCGAAATCAATTAACTTATCTTTAAGACTTAAATATAATTAGAGTTTTTCACTTCAGAGAATGGTGCTCCTAAAAACTTATATTATTAATTAAATCACAGGCAATATCAAAACGGAAGTTTCATGGCCACGCAGATATAAACAATCCCTATCCTGAGCTAATGTTTTCCAATCATTCCCCATATAATTCGCATTCCTCAAATAATGACGAATGTTATTTCCCACTTCAAACTTGGCCTAGCTACTGGACACTTTTCCTCCAATAATTTTGCAACACCAATATTTAATTTCCAATTTGTGTCATCGCAGTCTTCGAGACTTAACTGTTCTCATTACTTTTTTTTTGTTCAATGTCCCAGGTTGTCACTTCAACATATCTGGTGTTCCCTCCTGGCATTGGCTTAATTGTAATCCACTTCTGAGATTGGGACACCTAAAAAGGCGGGGTTACGCTGCCCTGATGATATGATGGATTATGATGATAGTGGTGAGCCTGGAGAGTTCTTAATCCTAAAGTTAATATAAGGCGAATGTGAATGATGGTGAATGTGATGGTCATATGGTGCTCGGGGACCGTTTGGCCTTAAAGGTTCCTGACTTTTGACTTACAAGTGACGAAAAACCCTGAAAAAACCTCACCTAGGAAACTTGTCCCGAGCGGGGAGGATCGAACCCGGGTCCGCTGCGTAACAAGGCAGAACGCTATTAGTTTTCCATAAAAATCACTTAGTTCAACGACGTAGTTTTGCCCATTCGCCTCTCGGTTCGCTCTCTTCGGTCCAAAAAAATACCAAAGCTCATTATTATCAAATACTCAGAACCTTATCTCCTCTATTAAAGTAAGGTGTCACGATTCGCGTCTATATAATACAGTGTAGCTGGAAGAATTGCATTTTATAGGCCTATACACATGAGAATGTAATTTTTCTAAGAACTTTATTCTCAAATACGCGTAATCTCTTCTCCTCCCTTAGAGCAAGGAGTTCATGTTTCTCATCCATATAACTGGGAGAATATCAGTTTTGTACACTTTCAGATTAATGTTTTTTGCAGAGAAGTTTGTATGTCATGAATTCCTATAGTGAATAATAACATGCGTTTTCAGAGAAGAACCTGGTTTAATTTTTTTATTGACTTCATTCTTGGTTGTAATTAATTGTTCCTAGGTATTTGGATCCAATCCTATTAAAAAAATCTCTTATTTGTTGCTGTATCCATTCTCATTTAGTAATGCGTGTCTGCGTGTGACTAAATAATTTATCACTAGCCTATAAAATTTGATTAAACTAATAAATCAGTCAAATAAACTGGACTGGGCTCATTAATCCATGTTGCATATCACTCAAGCAGTGAGTGAGTCAACCTATTAGGACTATATTGAAGTCGTGTTCTGTTCTCGATCGCACATAAATGCCTTTTATTAATATCTTAATATCATAAGAGCTAATGATTCTGGAGGGGATGCCCGTTGAACAAGTTAACCATTTTAAATACCTGAGTTATGAAATCTCCTATTTTAAAAATGAATATCTTTTTAACGAACTTAATAAATTTAATTATATATGTGGCACAATGAACATAATACAAGAAAGGAAACAAAACTAACATTTCATAAAGATGTGGCGGTCTCCTTTTTGTTGTATGATAGTGAATTTGGTTTTTAACTTAAAGAGAAGATTATAGAAACAGCTGAAATGAGATTTTTGAGAAGTGTTACTGGTTGCAAACTTCAAGATAAAAGTGAATATATTAGAAATGAGCTAAACATTTTTAAACATTTAGATAAAATAAAAGTCTCTAGAAAAAAACTGGAAATAACATGTTCAAAGAATGAGAGATGAACGCATACTAAAAATTATACTTAGTTACAAACCAAAAGAAGACAGGAATGTTGGGAGACCGAAAAAAAAAATAGATAGATTCAACTTTTTGAATCAGAATCTATAAGATCGTAACAAACCACATGAGCTTAATTCATGATTATTGATGATGATGAAGATGGTTAATGTGTTAAAGTACTGTTCAAATTTCCCCATTTATTTACTTTGAAATTGTCTCAATCTACTCGGTTCAAAACTAGTGCCAGGCCCCCTCTCATGTCAATTTGCTATGTTATTAAAATATCATTATTCTGATATAAACCGATGTGATTTCTATCTGTGAGACGTGAATAGAAGCAGATAGTTCTTACAAGTAAAATATGATTAAGAGGCAAATTAAATAATATGAAAGATTATAATAAGTACATAATGACAAAAATGAGTGAATTACTTCATGACAGGGCTGTTGAAGAATTACCAACAGCTTGATTGCTCCGGCCCACGGCGTTGCATAGTTGAGACATAGCAAAACGCCACCATACGTTTCTTTCCATGCGCTCGGAAAGCCTTTGCAATATTGATTGTCAAGGACATATTCTAAAGAAAAATACAAATTTTACCTTCTTAACAGTCACAGGCCCCTGTTTTAAGTGGCCCCATGATTTAAGGGGAATAGATTACACAGGGGATTATTGGAAAACATTATCTCAGGTTAAGGAAGTGTGGAGAGGTTATATCCGCACGGTCATGAACCTACTGATTTTATAGTGCCAGTGAGTTAGTTAGTGTGACCATACATACACATGGCTAAAATAATTATGATATTTAGTGGTTTTTGCAAATTATTAAAATGGTTTTGTGTATAAAATGTTACACCTAGGCATACTTGTTTTCTAAATACCTAATTCAAACTGTTATACATAAGTATCAAGTTTTTAGATGTAAACGGCAGCGATACTAACGCGTAATTGAACGTGTAAATTAGAATTAACGATTATTTTATATTTTGTTGAGATTTCAAAAGTGGAATGTGTGTTGAAGTACATGTAATTATATTAAATGCCATGTATATGCTAGAATATTAATACACGAAAACAAGTTCCATTCACTGGCGCTGAGAAGTTATCGTTTTCCTTGCTGCAATCACTTTTACATTAATTATATGTTACTTTCTTGCCTTAACACATATTTTTAACATTTGACACCTCACCTTCAAGTTAACCTTTAGATCGTGTTCAACTGACAGCCGATATCGATCAAAATATCCATTTGATAAGTTGTCCATTAAATTGTTTCATTGTATGCTAAACAATAACCACTGACATATTAATAACCCACTTAATGTACCTTTTCGCGCACGTTGAGAAAATTTTAGATAACCTTAAGATAAAGTAGAGGAACCAAATATTTCAATTGCAGAATCAAAGATTATGGTTTTATAAAACTGAATGATCACAGTAATAGTTGTAGGGTAATATTATTTAACTACACTCTTTAATAACTTAGATTAGTAGTGTCTTAATTTACAGCTGGGTATAAAAGGGTTGACAAATTTTACTCAAGGGCCTCTTTTTTTCAGACATACCTCAAATCTACAACACAGGACCTATGGGTTCACTTTCCTTCCGAAATGGAAAAATAGCAAACATTACATGTATATACCCCATACGTGCTGCGTGGGGACTCAGATGCTCCCTAGCGGGATTTTTTTAACCAGGCTAATTTAATTACGCTTATTTTTTACCTACAGATGTCAACGAGTGACATGGTTACCTCAATGAGACATCTATTAGGCAACCAAGGTTATTATTACTTGGATGGATGGATGGATGGATGGATGAAAGTCAGTTAAATTTTACACAGATACCTTTTTATTCAGGCTTGCGGTTATTTTACGAGCCTGGAAATCTTCAGACTGGGACCCACGATTTAAAGTCCCTCTGGAGTAGGCTACTTGTCCCTTGGATTTACCCATCCAAAAAATCCATCGACCATTGATTACATCAATATTCATTCATAGTGTTCTGCTCAAGAGCAGGTCTTTCACTGCAAACTCAGCATTCTCCACTCTTTCCTTGACTCAGCTTTCCTTTTTGTATATCCATACAAACCATTTATTTTAATATTGTCTATCATCTGATGTCTTTTTCTGCCTCTAACTTTCTTTCCGTTGACCATTCCTTCTAGAGCATCCTTCAGCAGGCAGTTTCTTCTTAGCCAGTGGCCAATCCAATTTCTTTTCCTCTTCTTTATGAGTTCCAGCATTGTTCTTCTTTCACCCACTCTGTCTAGCACATCTTCATTTCTTACTTTGTCTGTCCATTTTATACGTTCCATTCTTCTCCATATCCACATCTCAAAAGCTTCCAGTCTCTTTTCCTCATTCCGTCGTAATGTCCACGTCTCTGCACCATATAATGCTACACTCCACACAAAGCACTTCACTAGCCTCTTTCTTATTTCTCTTGCCAAAGGTCCGCAGAAAATGCTTCTCTTCTTGTTGAAAGCTTCTTTTGCCATTGCTATCCTCTGCTTTACTTCTTGACCGCAGTTCATGTTACTATTGATAGTACAACCCAAGTATTTGAAGCTCTCCACTTGCTCAATGGCCTCATCTTTAATCTTTATGTTTATCTTCCTTTGTTTCTTTCCTATAATCATGGCCTTCGTCTTATTTATATTTATCTTCAACCCATAATCCTCGCACTTGTCATTCAGCTCCATCAGCATGTTCCTCAATGTCATTGCATCTTCTGCTAGCAAAGCCATATCATCAGCAAATCGTATGCACATTATTCTTCTTCCTCCCATGTTTACGCCTCCCGTATTACTGAAGCAGTTCTTCATTAGGTCTTCCAGGTAGATGTTGAAAAGGGTAGGTGATAGAGGACATCCTTGCCTCACTCCTCTTCCAATTTCTCTTCCCTCTGACATTTCTTCTCCTATCTTCACTTTTATTCGCTGTTTCATATAAAGACTACTTATGAGCCTCCTCTCCTTCCAGTTCACGCCAATATTCTTCAAGATTTTCAGGAGTTTATTCCAATTTACTCTGTCAAAGGCCTTTTCCAGGTCAACAAATACTGCATAAATGTCTTTATCTTTTTCTATATATCTTTCTCCTATTGTTCGTATCAGTCCAATTACATCTCTTTTACCCTTTCCCTTCCTGAAGCCAAACTGTTCTTCTTCCAATTAGCTTTCCATCGTATAACGTAAACGTCGATTTAGTGTTCGCAGGAAAATCTTTGCAGAGTGTGATATCAAGCTGATAGTCCTGAACTCCTTACATTTCTTTGCATTGTTTTTCTTCGGTATTGGTATTAACACTGTCTCAGTCAATTCTTTGGGCCATTCATCTTCTTTATATATATATATATATATATATATATATATATATATATATTGTTGCATAAACGCAAAATTTCCTTCTTTCCTTCACCCAAGCAATTAACTAATTCAATGGGGATTCCATCTACCCCTATTGCTTTACCATTTTTCATTTCCTTAATTGCTAGTTCAACTTCTTCCTTCAGAATTGAAAATCCTTTTTCATCTTCTGATACGTCTTCTTCATTTTCTATATTCAAGTTAGCCGGACGATTTCTTGTCTCTTATAGTTCTTCTACATATTTTTCCCATGTATTCATAATTCCCTGTTTGTTATTTCTTCATTATTTTCGTCCTCAATCAACCACATAGTTTTCCTGCTCTTCTTTCCATAGTCCAAGCCTTTAACTTCCTGGTACATTAAATCATATTTTCCTTTCCTCTCCAGATTCTCTAGTTCTTCACATTTCTGCTTCATCCATTCTTCCCTTGCCTTGTCAGTTTCTCTTCTAAGTTCGTTGTTTAGTTTCCTGTAGTTTCTTTTGGCTTCTTCTGTATTGCTATTTTTCCATTTTCTTCGTTCTTCCATCTTCTCCAACATTTTTTCTGTGACCCAAGGTTTCTTAATATTCTTGCTCTCTTTGTATCCTATTGTTTCCTTTGCAGCTATCTGTATAGAGGTTTTCAATGACTCCAGTGTTCCTTTGTATTGCCATATGAGATTTCCATGGTAGAGGCTTTCTCCTGAAAATTTTGTTGGAATTTTCTCCTTTCCTCTTCAGTTTTGAGTTTCTCCAAGTCAAACTTCTTTGTTGCCTGTCTTCCTCTTATCTTCTTCAGGCAAATATCTACTTCGCCTATTAATAGGACATGGTCTGAATTGATATCTGCTCCTTGTAGGGTCTTCACATTTTTTCAAGCAATTTCGAAATCTTTCCTGTATCAGTATGTAGTCGATCTGGTATCGTTTGTTGTCCATAGGGCTTATCCATGTGTATCTTCTTCTTTTATGCTGTTGAAACATTGTATTTCCAATTATCATTGAATTCCTTTTACAGAAACTCACCAGTGATTCACCTCTCTCATTCCTTTTTCCTAATCCAAATCTTCCAACTGTACTTCCATCCTGTCCTTCTCCAACTACATCATTCCAGTCACCCATTAGGATAACACATGCCCCCTTCTTCTCTTTCTCAACAATCTCTTCTATCTTGTCATATCTTTCCTCCACTTCTTCATCTGCTAACCCACTATGGGGCATGTAAATTTGCACTATCACCAAGTCCACTTTTTTTTCCCTTGTAACCTCACCATTATCATCCGATTATCCACATAACGCACTGATATCACTTTTTCTTTCACACGAGGTCCTAATACTACATGACACCAACACCGACACCATGATTTCCTTTAGAATCACCACTGGAATAAAACATTCTAAATTCATCACTCACTAATTCACCACTTTGTTCCCACCTCACTTCTGATATTCCCATCACATCCACTTTGTTTCTTCTCATTTCTTCCTTCAAATTTTCCAGTTTCCCGGCTTGCAGAAGAGTTCTCACTTTCCAGGCTCCAATCCTTAATCTTCTTTTCTTCTGTTGTTTAGACTGCATGATGTTTCCTTCCGCAGTATCCCCCTCCCGGACATCCGAATGGTGGGATAATTTACGTCCGGAGTGTTTTGCCGTGGAAAGACTCATCATGCCATGTTTGCAGCTTTACTAGGGATATATAGGTGTGGTAGCTTCCCGTTTCTTTCCACGTCCCACTCTCTCTCTCTCTTTTGCATCTTAAAATCTTAAAAGATCTTAAGAAGGTCCCGAGGGGCCCCAACTTGGAGGTGAAGAGAGTGGATTTGGCTAAGCTAGACCCTCCGGACTTCACCGAAATTCACCCCAGAGGTTAAATATCAGTTTCATCAGGGTTTTTGACCAGATCATGGATCTGGAAATCCCAATTAGCCTCAGCCCCCCACATCAATATATAGAGTTTAATTAAAAAAAAATGTTCTATGTTAAAATAAAAATCGATAATTATAAAGTATATACATATACACACATATACACATATATACACATATATATATACATGTATACACATATATACACATATATATATACATGTATACACATGTATACACATATACATATACATGTATACACATATACACATATATATACATGTATACACATATACACATATATATACATGTATACACATATACACATATATATACATGTATACACATATACACATATATATATACATGTATACACATATACACATATATATATACATGTATACACATATACACATATATATATATACATGTATACACATATACATATATATATATATACATGTATACACATATACACATATATATATATACATGTATACACATATACACATATATATATACATGTATACACATATACACATATATATATACATGTATACACATATACACATATATATATACATGTATACACATATACACATATATACACGTATACACATATATACATGTATACACATATACACATATATACATGTATACACATATACACATGTATACACATATACACATATACTCATATATACATGTATACACATACACATATATACATGTATACACATACACATATACACATGTATACATGTATACACATATACACATATATACACATATACACATGTATACATGTATACACATATACACATATATACACATACACATGTATACATGTATACACATATACACATACATACATGTATACACATATACACTTCCATCCATAGTAATTCTGCCCGAAGACAGGTCCTTCACTGCAATCATAGCATTTTCATGCTATGCTTGCAGCTTTACTAGGGAATTGGTGAGGAAAAACCCCGATAAAAACCTCACCCAGAAAACCTGCCCCGACCGCGGATCGAACCCCGGGCCCGCTGCGTGACAAGGCAGCACGCTACCTCGAGACCACAGCGGTGGACTCATATACACATATATACACATATATATACATATACATATATGTACATACACATATATACATATACATACATATACATATATATACACATATACACATACACACATGTATACATGTATACACATACACATATACACATATATACACATATACACATATATACACATATACACATATATACACATATACACATATATACACATATATACACATATACACATGTATACACATATACACATATATACACATATACACATGTATACATATACACATATACACATATATACATATATATATATATATATATATATATATATATACATATATACACTTTATAATACATAGATTTTTATTTGAACATAGAACAATTTTTTTTAATTAAACTCTAAAGGAATATGCACATTTAGTATAATAATTGTGTTTGATAGGGCTATCGTATTACAGCCATCCTTTTTCGCAGATGTAATCACAGGGTGAATCCAAACTCTACCAATACATTTTCACAAGTAGTTCAGGGATATTTCTGAGTGTTTTGATATAAATAAAAACCATGGTCTGCAATGGCCCTTATCGAACAATTTCATTGTTTTCGTTTTGTATAATTCAACCGCCTTTGTATTTGTTTATTCGGAATACGGTTGTTTTCAAATTATTTTAAAATAAGTGTTCAAATTTTCCAGCGCCATGATAAAGACAAACTTCACAGCGACGCCTCGTGAACTGTCGCACACGTTCTAAAATCCAAGGAGATCAGCGCACATCGTCAGCGGCTGCTACAGTCCTATCAACCATCTTCATACGCGTTTTAATACGTCACATACACCAGAACCCCCCCCCCCCAAAAAAGCCCACGAGTGTCAGAACTGGTGACCGAGGTTGGCTATGGAACAGGACCATGACCAATCAATTTTTCCCCGAACTATTCATCAAGGTATTCTCTAACATTCATTGTAAAATGTGTTGTTCCCCATCATGTTCAAACCACATACGCTTGCGATTTATCAATGAGAAGGAGGGCTTCGTACAAAAACGAAACAATGGAATTATTCGGTAATGAGTCACCGTAGACCTTGGGTTACTTCTATCAAAACACTCAGAAAATTCCTAAACAACTTGTGAAGATTTGTCGGTAGAGCTTGGATTCACTCTGTATAATGATTATAGCGATTAAATTGTTAAACAAATATAGTAAATATCGTGACATCAGTCTTATATTTAAAATCAATGGTAGAAAACCGTTGAGTTTATATTGTGTAACAATTTTAAAATTCGTACCTGATAAAACAGTCGTCCTCAACTATATATTAACTTCTGTTATAAAACGTCGTCACACTATTAAAATCTAGGCCTTTCAAAGAGCATGCTTTATCATAAGTAATGCCACGAGTGATTTCCAAATTATCGATAAATTCACGACTCACGAAGTGAGGAGTGAATTTATCTAGAGAATTTGGAAATCAAGAGTGGCATTTGTTAGGACTATTTAACGAATAAAATTAAGCTGTTTACTCACAAATCATTATTCAACTATAGTTATTTTAAAATATTTATACATTTAATGTAAACGGCGATGTTTGAAAACAAATGAGAAACGATAGGTACGCTTCTACTGCTTCATTTGTTTATCACTGCAACCAGATCATACTATTTATTGCCAAAGGAACGCAATATTGTAAGGAGGAGCTTTCTTTAATATGGTAATTATAACACTGATAAATATTTGGTGAAACACGACTCTGATTGGTTGTAAAACAGAAATCATTGAAACGTGATTGGTCATTGACTCCCATTTGGGGCATGAGTTAAATAGTCTTCAAAATTTCTCATGGTCATTTCTCAGTACTATATGAAATCCTGAAGATGAAGCATGCTCCTTGAAAGACCTAGATTTTGAAAATTTGATACGTTTTATAACACAAGTCAATATATGCTAATTAAATAAAAATAAAACTTAAAAGTTTTATATGATTTCATATAAAACTTTTAGTTTTATTTAATTAACGTAAATATAAATTCTCATCAAGTAAACGCCAAATCAATTGATTAATATAGTCAATATAGTAGAGGACGACAGCTTTATCAGGTACACATTTTAAAATTTTAACACAATCAATCTTACAAAAGAGATAAACTTGAAAAATCCACAGAAGAAAAATTTACCCGACTATGAATAGAATCCAGTCCACGATGACTAGCGGCATCAGATATTTATGCTTTTTTAAAGGAAGAGGCAATGGAGTAGACTATAGCATCGACATAATCAAATAACACATAGGGATAATTTTTTCTCTCTTTTTTTTACCTTAGTTTAACCTTTCCCTTTTAGGTAGGCCAACTTTTACAAGTCGCTCTGCCCTTACAGAGGCATGGTATTTCGGGAGAGGATATCTAACTCTAAATTACACATAGTTTTTTGACCTTACAAGGACATGGAGAACCTCCATGGTTGAGCGATCAGCTCAATGTCAGGGCCCTCCGAGTGAAACACGAAAATTTAAGACAAGACACAACATTCACTCACACGTTCATTCTAAATAATGCGAATATGACGACCGCAGGTCGAACCCGGGTTCGCTACGTGTGGGGCAATAGGGATACTACAGCATCTTGAAGGATTGGTTTATTTTGAACGCGTAGGCTAAGTAAATCATAAGTGTCATTAAATAATATTAAATTAAAATAAATTCGATTGAATTTATGATAAGATAATTCTCATAGATAAAAATATTTCCAGGGCCAATTTCTTAAACTTAAGTTCTTAACCCGTATTTAAGACATTTTTATGTCTTCTGTAAAATTCAAATATATTTTAAAATAATTGAAACATAATTCTTTTATAGAAGAAAAATGCTCAAATTAAAAGGTTCACTGATCAAAAATATAGCTATTAGGACATAAAAACAAATAATTAATAAGATGCGATATTTTTTTTCCATAATCTATTTTCTCTAATCTGTTTTCTGGGAAGAAAATATCGAAGATTATATTTAATTTTCATAGTGGTTAGTTCTTTTCAGATACAAGATATAACAATTATACATTTATCTCAACTTAAGCGAATTACATATAATTGTAGGCTTTCACGGCCGGCGTCTTGATCCATATTTGGTTCGTCTTCCGGGCTTATAGGCCACGGCCTATAAGCCCGGAAGACGAACCAAATATGGATTAAGAGAATTACGTTTGAATATAGAGATTATGGGGGGGATACAAAACTGGATCGATCTTACTTATTAGACATCGAAAATGTCCAAAAGACAAAAATTTATAATCAATGTGTTAACGCTCTAGCGGTCGAAATGGTTGTTTTTTAATTAAACTGGGCAATTATTTATCAAATGGGAAAAGTAAAGTCGAATTCGTTAACTAGAAAATTAAATTCGGATCATTAGAAGTGGCATCTAAAAAAAAATCGCTATAGCAACTCCAATTTTCAATTTTTTTCGCAACTACATCCGGCATATTACATTAAATAAAACGATGAAGGTATTCTAATAAAAGAAAACAGATCATTAGAAGTAGGGATTTACCTGAAATGCGCTATTTAAAAATCGTTCTAGTGGTCGTCATATCTGTTTCCTCGCTGCGAAACAGCACAATCCTATGCATTTGAACAAGGAAAGTAAAAGTTCGTTAATCGGAAAATTAGGAGTGGAGGTTAAAGTCATATTTTAAAGGGAACCAGCACCGAACGAGTTGCTTCTTAAATAGTAGTTTTTGAGACTCGTATTCGGAAGGTCCTAAATTAAGCCTGGGGTCGACCAAATTGATTGACATGTCTTTTTTACGGTCTTCGTCAGCTGACAAGGTAACTGCTGGAATTTAATTACCACGAACCATTCCATCCCTAACTATCTTTTCATATTTGATTAAAAATAATATTCAATGAATTGGCGACTCCGTGACGCAAGCAGTTAAACTCTCGCCTCTCACGGCTGACGTCTCGAGATCGAGTCTCGATCACTTCATTCTGGTTTTATGGTGGACGAAACGGAGCTTGGCCAGGTTTTTCTCGAGGTTCTCCGTTTTCACTTCCACAAATTTCATTCCACCATTTATTTATACTCAACTCATTCATTTCGTACATCCGCCTTTGTGACGGCGCATCAGGCGTGGTTGGCACCCCTGTTGCGCACACACGTCTATAAATATAAGGGATTCATCCCTCGACCCAAACCTAAGTTGGACACGAGTTTATGATATCATTATATATTATTATTCTATTAATTAAGGCAAGAAAATTGAATACACAACAAAATATAAAGTCCACGAATGATACACATAACTCTAGACATAGGTCTAGTTTACGTCATAGTCTACTCATATAACCCAAATATCATCGGCGCGGAATGTCAGAAGATGTTGAAGTTTCAAAATAAAATTTAAGTAAAACAAAAATTCTAGCGACCGCATTTTTTCCCGCAACGAAACTTGTTATATTCGAATCAATATTATTAAAACCATGCAACTTCAATTAATATTGACCTTCAAGTAGGAATCGATTATTGAAGTCATTTATAATTAATATACATTCCATATACAAACAAAATCGTACCTCTAGAAGTGGAGAGTGTCTGGTTCTCTAAAATTTGAAAATTACTCTAGCGGCCGCAATTTCGGTTTCCTCGAAACAAAACTGGGTACGAATTATTTAATTAACGAAATAAAGGTATATTTCATAATCCAGCAAAATCGGATCATAAATTCAACTAACTGAGGAATTCGCTTAATTTACGTAACTCCTGAGGGACTTTTCTTTTTATAAATTTATTAAAAAGAGTAAATAAACAAAATATATTATTCTGAAAAAAACATCATCTGCCTTGAATGCTGAATTACCACTTATAAATTACAATTATAACAATTTTATTATAACAATGTATCAGAAAGAAAATATACATAGGCTGAACGCTGGAAACGCATGTTATTGTGCATTACAGGGACTGTCATTTTCAACAAGTCAAAAAAAAATGTCAAACTAAAAATATATAAACCAATAATTCTTTTAGTTATATTATACGGATGCGAATATATTATCTTACTTTAAGAGAGAAGAAAATATTATTGTTTTATAATAAAGTGATTAGGAAATTGTTTAAAACAAAGAGAGTAGATGAGACAGGTGAATTAAGAAATCTACATAACAATGAGCTACATGATATTTATCTTCTTCTTCTTCACGGTTTAGGCTTATTTACTAGCCTGTTCCGGCTCCAAATTGCTGCTATTTCCATCTTTTCTTTGGTATTCCCAAACTTCTTCTTCCTCGTGGTGAATAGCTGTATGTTCCTTTTGGTATTCTATTCTCAGTCATCCTTGCCAAGCGTTCTTTCCAGTTTATTCTGTATTTTTCTATTGTTGTGTTTAATTCCTCTACATTTAGTTGTTGTCTTATTTCTGTGTTATGTTTTTTGTCTCTTCTTTGATATCCTGCTCTTGGTCTGAGGAATCTCATTTCAGCAGCTTGTATTCTGGCAGATTGTTGTGTTGTCACTGTCCATGTTTCGGATCCGTAAGTAATAATGGGCACTGCCATTGTCTTCTATAAATTCATTATAGAGTCTTTCCTGGCTTTACTTTTCAAAGTTCTTTTTAGTGTTCCTGTTATATAATTAAACTCATTCAGTTTGTCATTTATATCTGTTTATGGGAAATCAAATGTAGTAGGCCTAACAGTTAAACTTCTGTGATAGGCAGAACATGTAGCAAGAATGGAGAATGTAGAGGTTCATGGAAAGTTCTTAGAGGAAAACCGAAGGGAAAGCGCCCACATGGTAGACCATTAATAAGGTAGGAGAATAACGTTGGGCCTAACCACGATTTGACAAAATTAAAATACAGGGAATATTTTGTAAAATATTCGCTAAAGGTAAGGGCGTTTGAAGAGTTTATGTCCGCACGACCACGAATCTCCGGTTTCGCTTTATATAATTTAATAACAATAATAATAATAATAATAATAATAATAATAACAATAATAATAATAACAATAATAATAATAATAATAATAATAGATCATCGGTTGATTAATGTCTTTGACATCGTCCAATTCTCAATAGCCAATTTTGTCGGTCCATCCAATCTCCTGGTTGTAGATATTTCTCCTTCATGTATAAACATATTCACTGACTCCAGGAGGTTTTAGGTTTTCCTCTGTCTCGTCTTCCCTCAGGTACATTAATAATAATAAATAATAATAATAATAATAATAATAATATTAATAATAATAATAATAATAATTTACTTTGTCTGACGAAGTTAAATCGTTAAGGTCTTCTCTTTCACTTCCCCAGGGTTAAATTACACAGTTATTAACATTTGTGAATTAACTATTAGGCTATTAAATTATAATAACGTATAAAGCACAAGAAACAGCTCATAATGCAAGTATAACATTTATTATCTAAACCTAGAAATTCATTAAATATAATGTTAACTTGATAATTCTATTCCATTACCGCAGTTTAGCCTCTTATTTTACGTGGCACTCGCCACCCGGAATTTACAATCACACGACCTATCGGGAGAGGGATTTTAATTATGGATCACACACAACATTTTTTGACCACAATAGACGTTGAGGGCCTCCCCAAATGAGAGATCAGCTCCTCCGAGAAAACACACCATTCATACTAAACACGGCGAAAAAAAGGTAATTATGATAGGCAAATGATATTCGGGGACCGTTGGGCCTTAAAGTTTTCTCATATTGACTTAATAATGATAGTACAAAATATAGAAGAATAATAACATACCTAGAAATTTATTAATGAAGATCTTAATAAACTCCTTTATTAAGTATTTTTATATTCCTTAAATTAAGAGGGCAGAGATTTCCAGAGACGCCCATCCGAAACAAGGAAGGATGAGGAATAGGACTACAGTTCTTTAGGGTAAAGTAGACATACAGTGAGAAAAGCAAACGACACTGAAATCTAATTTTTATTGCGTTTTAATCGGTGATATAGTTTGTTTTGCCGCTCAGTGCTAAATTTAAAAAAAATTGTTGGGAATAGTCGATTCCAGAGACTGATTATAATACGTTTTTATAATTATATAATTTTACATTCCAGAAAGTTCCAGTGTACTTTAATCCTCAATAAATGAGGCTGAGAATATAATCAGTCAAGGGAAAACTTTACATGTAAGTATTTGTGCAGATGAAGAGAGAAAAATATTTAGAGATAAATTTATATTAAGATGTATTTATTATCTTCTGAGCATGACATTACAAGAAAGAGGAAGGTGATTACATTCACACCATTACTTAAACAAGCGACATTAAATCTTTCTTTCATAAGAACCCTGTTTATTTAAATTACAACATTTCGCTATTTGTTTGACAATTTGTTACTTGGCTTTCAAAACGTATATAGGGGAAAGTGAAAGGTGGCTTAGTGCATACTTTGAAAAGGTCACTCATTACTTGTTATCCCCACTCAATGTGAAAGGATAGTGAGAGTTACCATTGGATTATTTAGTTTATTCTGTAAATTAACGCATAGGGAAAATTTAATTAACTCTTTCTGTTTGTGGCACGTAGAACTGTTTTCTCTCTTTACTCTATTCGAAGTTATTAAACATTCGTTTCAATTTCACGTTATTGAAAAGTAAATAGATCTCTCTTTTTAAAAACCAGTGACATGGACACGTTTCAATTTCGTGCTGATGGTACAATGACAGTTCCATTCAAATGACCCACAATTTCTTCAGATTCCCAAGAATGGTTTCTCTTCTTAATTCCCTTCCAATATCCATTAGAGATTTTCAAGCAATGTGAAAAACTATGAGAGGATCAGTAAATAGAACAAGACAAACACAATAATAGTTTTCAAATAATCTAGTTGCATAAAACTGGAAACTGATGACAGCTAAATCAGTAAATGTAACAAAGCAAAAAACATTAATAATTTTCAAATAATTCAATCATGTAAAATTGTAAATTGAGAACAGAATATTAGAACAGGTAATGAAATTTAAGTACATAGTTACTCAAATCAATATTTGAAGTACAATAAACGATAAAATGATACACCAAACCAATATAACTAACACATTTAGAGATTTCTTAAATAATAAAAAAATAGTAAAACAAAAAAGATAAATTGATCCCACTAAAGCCTTAGGAACCCTTGCTGTGGTAGGAGGTTCAGGCACCCAATTTTTTCTAGATAATCTGCACTTAATGCCAACTGGGATGTCAGCCCTGCGTGACGGCTGGCTTTACCCCCAGAACAAGGGTCCGGTATTCATTTCCGTTAGAGAACGAGTCAACCCCAGGGCCCATAGTGCTGCCTGGAGGTTTGGGCCAGTTTAAAATCCTAACCCACCGAGATTTGAACCCGAGATCTTCCGGCTTGTAACATGCTGTCTTAACCAATTATGTTATGGCTTGCCCCCTGATAATAATAATAATAATAATAATAATAATAATAATAATAATAATAATAATAATAATAATAACAACAACAACAATAAGAATAAGAATATTATTATTATTATTATTATTATTATTATTATTATTATTATTATTATTATTATTATTATTTATATACAGATTTCCAATGTTTACACAGATTTCTGCCACTACAGTTTTATTTATTTTTTTACATTCGTCCTGATCCATCCATTCTATATCGTTTAGTCCTCTCTATCGTTTAGTCCTCTCTATCGTTTAGTCCTCTCTATCGTTTAGTCCTCTCTATCGTTTAGTCCTCTCTATCGTTTAGTCCTCTCTATCGTTTAGTCCTCTCTATCGTTTAGTCCTCTCTATCGTTTAGTCCTCTCTATTCGTTTAGTCCTCTCTATCGTTTAGTCCTCTCTATCGTTTAGTCCTCTCTATCGTTTAGTCCTCTCTATCGTTTAGTCCTCTCTATCGTTTAGTCCTCTCTATCGTTTAGTCCTCTCTATCGTTTAGTCCTCTCTATCGTTTAGTCCTCTCTATCGTTTAGTCCTCTCTATCGTTTAGTCCTCTCTATCGTTTAGTCCTCTCTATCGTTTAGTCCTCTCTATCGTTTAGTCCTCTCTATCGTTTTGTCCTCTCTATCGTTTGTCCTCTCTAATCGTTTAGTCCTCTCCTTCGTTTAGTCCTCTCTATCGTTTAGTCCTCTCTATCGTTTAGTCCTCTCTATCGTTTAGTCCTCTCTATCGTTTAGTCTCTCTCTATCGTTTAGTCCTCTCTATCGTTTAGTCCTCTCTATCGTTTAGTCCTCTCTATCGTTTTAGTCCTCTCTATCGTTTAGTCCTCTCTATCGTTTAGTCCTCTCTATCGTTTAGTCCTCTCTATCGTTTAGTCCTCTCTATCGTTTAGTCCTCTCTATCGTTTTAGTCCTCTCTATCGTTTAGTCCTCTCTATCGTTTAGTCCTCTCTATCGTTTAGTCCTCTCTATCGTTTAGTCCTCTCTATCGTTTAGTCCTCTCTATCGTTTAGTCCTCTCTATCGTTTAGTCCTCTCTATCGTTTAGTCCTCTCTATCGTTTAGTCCTCTCTATCGTTTAGTCCTCTCTATCGTTTAGTCCTCTCTATCGTTTAGTCCTCTCTATCGTTTAGTCCTCTCTATCGTTTAGTCCTCTCTATCGTTTAGTCCTCTCTATCGTTTAGTCCTCTCTATCGTTTAGTCCTCTCTATCGTTTAGTCCTGTCTATCGTTTAGTCCTCTCTATCGTTTAGTCCTCTCTATCGTTTAGTCCTCTCTATCGTTTAGTCCTCTCTATCGTTTAGTCCTCTCTATCGTTTAGTCCTCTCTATCGTTTAGTCCTCTCTATCGTTTAGTCCTCTCTATCGTTTAGTCCTCTCTATCGTTTAGTCCTCTCTATCGTTTAGTCCTCTCTATCGTTTAGTCCTCTCTATCGTTTAGTCCTCTCTATCGTTTAGTCCTCTCTATCGTTTAGTCCTCTCTATCGTTTAGTCCTCTCTATCGTTTAGTCCTCTCTATCGTTTAGTCCTCTCTATCGTTTTAGTCCTCTCTATCGTTTAGTCCTCTCTATCGTTTAGTCATCTCTATCGTTTAGTCCTCTCTATCGTTTAGTCCTCTCTATCGTTTAGTCCTCTCTATCGTTTAGTCATCTCTATCGTTTAGTCCTCTCTATCGTTTAGTCCTCTCTATCGTTTAGTCCTCTCTATCGTTTAGTCCTCTCTATCGTTTAGTCCTCTCTATCGTTTAATAATAGCTTTATTTTACCTGGCAGAGTTAAGGCCTTAAGGCCTTGTCTACCACTCAACCAGGTTTAAAAAAATACAAAAGAAAAGTCTTAAATCTAAATTACAATATATATATATATAAACGATTACAAGTTATGAATACAATACAATTAATATTTATAATGTATTTTGATTTACTCTAAATTTAACGAATTAAATATAAAATATGTACAAGATATATAAAAAAAACGAGGAAAAGATTAATGACATAGTATAAAATTAAATAAATAGAGAAAATTTAATTATTAGACAACAGGTAACTGTATAAGCGTGACTTAAAGGTGCCAAGTGTGCGGCAACCCCTGATATCTTGAGGAAGGAGATTCCAGGAGCGGGCGGAGGCTACTGTGAAGGAAGTAGAATAGGAGGAAGTGCTATGAAGAGGAATTGTTAGCAGACTGCTATCTTGTGACCTAGTGTCAATATTGTGGTAGGAGGATAACTTCTCAAATCTGGACGCCAGGTAAGTAGGAATGTAGGAATTCAGAAGCTTGAAAAGTAGCGAAAGAGAGTGCAATTTACGTCTTTCAGTAAGACGGAGCCAAGAGAGGTTATTAAAGTGTTCGGAAATATGGTCATAACGGCGGATATTGAAAATGAATCGAATGCAAGCATTATGAACACGCTGCAGTCTCTGCGACAAGGCATAGTTTAGATCATTATATATAATGTCACAATAATCGAAGTGTGGTAACAGTCCTCTCTATCGTTTAGTCCTCTCTATCGTTTAGTCCTCTCTATCGTTTAGTCCTCTCTATCGTTTAGTCCTCTCTATCGTTTAGTCCTCTCTATCGTTTAGTCCTCTCTATCGTTTAGTCATCTCTATCGTTTAGTCATCTCTATCGTTTAGTCCTCTCTATCGTTTTGTCCTCTCTATCGTTTAGTCCTCTCTATCTTGTTTATGTCCATCTCTATCGTTTAGTCATCTCTATCGTTTAGTCCTCTCTATCGTTTTGTCCTCTCTATCGTTTAGTCCTCTCTATCGTTTTGTCCTCTCTATCGTTTTGTCCTCTCTATCGTTTAGTCCTCTCTATCGTTTAGTCCTCTCTATCGTTTAGTCCTCTCTATCGTTTAGTCCTCTCTATCGTTTTGTCCTCTCTATCGTTTTGTCCTCTCTATCGTTTAGTCATCTCTATCGTTTAGTCCTCTCTATCGTTTAGTCCTCTCTATCGTTTAGTCCTCTCTATCGTTTTGTCCTCTCTATCGTTTTGTCCTCTCTATCGTTTAGTCCTCTCTATCGTTTAGTCCTCTCTATCGTTTAGTCCTCTCTATCGTTTAGTCATCTCTATCGTTTAGTCATCTCTATCGTTTAGTCCTCTCTATCGTTTAGTCCACTCTATCGTTTTGTCCTCTCTATCGTTTTGTCCTCTCTATCGTTTAGTCCTCTCTATCGTTTAGTCCTCTCTATCGTTTAGTCCTCTCTATCGTTTAGTCCTCTCTATCGTTTAGTCATCTCTATCGTTTAGTCATCTCTATCGTTTAGTCCTCTCTATCGTGTAGTCCTCTCTATCGTTTAGTCCTCTCTATCGTTTTGTCCTCTCTATCGTTTAGTCCTCTCTATCGTTTAGTCCTCTCTATCGTTTTGTCCTCTCTATCGTTTTGTCCTCTCTATCGTTTTGTCCTCTCTATCGTTTTGTCCTCTCTATCGTTTAGTCCTCTCTATCGTTTAGTCCTCTCTATCGTTTAGTCCTCTCTTATCGTTTTGTCCTCTCTATCGTTTTGTCCTCTCTATCGTTTTGTCCTCTCTATCGTTTTGTCCTCTCTATCGTTTAGTCCTCTCTATCGTTTAGTCCTCTCTATCGTTTAGTCCTCTCTATCGTTTAGTCCTCTCTATCGTTTAGTCCTCTCTATCGTTTAGTCATCTCTATCGTTTAGTCCTCTCTATCGTTTAGTCATCTCTATCGTTTAGTCATCTCTATCGTTTAGTCATCTCTATCGTTTAGTCCTCTCTATCGTTTTGTCCTCTCTATCGTTTTGTCATCTCTATCGTTTAGTCCTCTCTATCGTTTTGTCCTCTCTATCGTTTAGTCCTCTCTATCGTTTAGTCCTCTCTATCGTTTAGTCATCTCTATCGTTTAGTCCTCTCTATCGTTTTGTCCTCTCTATCGTTTTGTCCTCTCTATCGTTTTGTCCTCTCTATCGTTTTGTCCTCTCTATCGTTTTGTCCTCTCTATCGTTTTGTCCTCTCTATCGTTTTGTCCTCTCTATCGTTTTGTCCTCTCTATCGTTTTGTCCTCTCTATCGTTTTGTCCTCTCTATCGTTTTGTCCTCTCTATCGTTTTGTCCTCTCTATCGTTTTGTCCTCTCTATCGTTTAGTCCTCTCTATCGTTTAGTCATCTCTATCGTTTAGTCATCTCTATCGTTTAGTCATCTCTATCGTTTTGTCCTCTCTATCGTTTTGTCCTCTCTATCGTTTAGTCCTCTCTATCGTTTAGTCCTCTCTATCGTTTAGTCCTCTCTATCGTTTTGTCCTCTCTATCGTTTAGTCCTCTCTATCGTTTAGTCCTCTCTATCGTTTAGTCATCTCTATCGTTTAGTCCTCTCTATCGTTTAGTCATCTCTATCGTTTAGTCATCTCTATCGTTTAGTCATCTCTATCGTTTTAGTCCTCTCTATCGTTTTGTCCTCTCTATCGTTTTGTCCTCTCTATCGTTTTGTCCTCTCTATCGTTTTGTCCTCTCTATCGTTTTGTCCTCTCTATCGTTTTGTCCTCTCTATCGTTTAGTCCTCTCTATCGTTTGTCCTCTCTATCGTTTAGTCCTCTCTATCGTTTAGTCCTCTCTATCGTTTAGTCCTCTCTATCGTTTAGTCATCTCTATCGTTTAGTCATCTCTATCGTTTAGTCCTCTCTATCGTTTAGTCATCTCTATCGTTTAGTCATCTCTATCGTTTAGTCATCTCTATCGTTTAGTCCTCTCTATCGTTTAGTCCTCTCTATCGTTTAGTCATCTCTATCGTTTAGTCCTCTCTATCGTTTAGTCCTCTCTATCGTTTAGTCATCTCTATCGTTTAGTCCTCTCTATCGTTTAGTCCTCTCTATCGTTTAGTCATCTCTATCGTTTAGTCATCTCTATCGTTTAGTCATCTCTATCGTTTAGTCATCTCTATCGTTTAGTCATCTCTATCGTTTAGTCCTCTCTATCGTTTAGTCCTCTCTATCGTTTAGTCCTCTCTATCGTTTAGTCCTCTCTATCGTTTAGTCCTCTCTATCGTTTAGTCCTCTCTATCGTTTAGTCCTCTCTATCGTTTAGTCATCTCTATCGTTTAGTCCTCTCTATCGTTTAGTTCATCTCTATCGTTTAGTCATCTCTATCGTTTAGTCATCTCTATCGTTTAGTCATCTCTATCGTTTAGTCATCTCTATCGTTTAGTCATCTCTATCGTTTAGTCATCTCTATCGTTTAGTCATCTCTATCGTTTAGTCATCTCTATCGTTTAGTCATCTCTATCGTTTAGTCATCTCTATCGTTTAGTCATCTCTATCGTTTAGTCATCTCTATCGTTTAGTCCTCTCTATCGTTTAGTCCTCTCTTATCGTTTAGTCCTCTCTATCGTTTAGTCCTCTCTATCGTTTAGTCCTCTCTATCGTTTAGTCATCTCTATCGTTTAGTCCTCTCTATCGTTTAGTCCTCTCTATCGTTTAGTCATCTCTATCTATCGTTTAGTCATCTCTATCGTTTAGTATCATCTCTATCGTTTAGTCATCTCTATCGTTTAGTCATCTCTATCGTTTAGTCCTCTCTATCGTTTAGTCCTCTCTATCGTTTAGTCATCTCTATCGTTTAGTCATCTCTATCGTTTAGTCCTCTCTATCGTTTAGTCCTCTCTATCGTTTAGTCATCTCTATCGTTTAGTCATCTCTATCGTTTAGTCCTCTCTATCGTTTAGTCCTCTCTATCGTTTAGTCATCTCTATCGTTTAGTCATCTCTATCGTTTAGTCATCTCTATCGTTTAGTCATCTCTATCGTTTAGTCATCTCTATCGTTTAGTCATCTCTATCGTTTAGTCATCTCTATCGTTTAGTCATCTCTATCGTTTAGTCATCTCTATCGTTTAGTCATCTCTATCGTTTAGTCATCTCTATCGTTTAGTCATCTCTATCGTTTAGTCATCTCTATCGTTTAGTCATCTCTATCGTTTAGTCATCTCTATCGTTTAGTCATCTCTATCGTTTAGTCCTCTCTATCGTTTAGTACTCTCTATCGTTTAGTCTCCTCTCTATCGTTTAGTCCTCTCTATCGTTTTGTCCTCTCTATCGTTTAGTCATCTCTATCGTTTAGTCCTCTCTATCGTTTTGTCCTCTCTATCGTTTAGTCATCTCTATCGTTTAGTCCTCTCTATCGTTTAGTCATCTCTATCGTTTAGTCATCTCTATCGTTTAGTCCTCTCTATCGTTTAGTCCTCTCTATCGTTTAGTCATCTCTATCGTTTAGTCCTCTCTATCGTTTAGTCATCTCTATCGTTTAGTCCTCTCTATCGTTTTGTCCTCTCTATCGTTTAGTCATCTCTATCGTTTAGTCCTCTCTATCGTTTAGTCATCTCTATCGTTTAGTCCTCTCTATCGTTTTGTCCTCTCTATCGTTTTGTCCTCTCTATCGTTTAGTCATCTCTATCGTTTAGTCCTCTCTATCGTTTTAGTCCTCTCTATCGTTTAGTCCTCTCTATCGTTTAGTCCTCTCTATCGTTTAGTCCTCTCTATCGTTTAGTCCTCTCTATCGTTTTGTCCTCTCTATCGTTTAGTCATCTCTATCGTTTAGTCCTCTCTATCGTTTTGTCCTCTCTATCGTTTAGTCCTCTCTATCGTTTAGTCCTCTCTATCGTTTTGTCCTCTCTATCGTTTAGTCATCTCTATCGTTTAGTCTCTCGTTAGTCTCTCATCGTTTAGTCATCTCTATCGTTTAGTCCATCTCTATCGTTTTAGTCCTCTCTATCGTTTTGTCCTCTCTATCGTTTAGTCCTCTCTATCGTTTAGTCCTCTCTATCGTTTTGTCCTCTCTATCGTTTAGTCCTCTCTATCGTTTAGTCCTCTCTATCGTTTAGTCATCTCTATCGTTTAGTCCTCTCTATCGTTTAGTCCTCTCTATCGTTTTGTCCTCTCTATCGTTTAGTCATCTCTATCGTTTAGTCCTCTCTATCGTTTTGTCCTCTCTATCGTTTAGTCCTCTCTATCGTTTAGTCCTCTCTATCGTTTAGTCCTCTCTATCGTTTAGTCATCTCTATCGTTTAGTCCTCTCTATCGTTTAGTCATCTCTATCGTTTAGTCATCTCTATCGTTTAGTCATCTCTATCGTTTAGTCATCTCTATCGTTTAGTCATCTCTATCGTTTAGTCCTCTCTATCGTTTAGTCCTCTCTATCGTTTAGTCCTCTCTATCGTTTAGTCATCTCTATCGTTTAGTCCTCTCTATCGTTTAGTCCTCTCTATCGTTTAGTCCTCTCTATCGTTTAGTCCTCTCTATCGTTTAGTCCTCTCTATCGTTTAGTCCTCTCTATCGTTTAGTCATCTCTATCGTTTTAGTCATCTTCTATCGTTTAGTCCATCTCTATCGTTTAGTCCTCTCTATCGTTTAGTCATCTCTATCGTTTAGTCCATCTCTATCGTTTAGTCATCTCTATCGTTTAGTCATCTCTATCGTTTAGTCATCTCTATCGTTTAGTCATCTCTATCGTTTAGTCATCTCTATCGTTTAGTCATCTCTATCGTTTAGTCATCTCTATCGTTTAGTCCATCTCTATCGTTTAGTCATCTCTATCGTTTAGTCATCTCTATCGTTTAGTCCTCTCTATCGTTTAGTCCATCTCTATCGTTTAGTCCTCTCTATCGTTTAGTCCATCTCTATCGTTTAGTCATCTCTATCGTTTAGTCATCTCTATCGTTTAGTCCTCTCTATCGTTTAGTCCTCTCTATCGTTTAGTCATCTCTATCGTTTAGTCCTCTCTATCGTTTAGTCATCTCTATCGTTTAGTCATCTCTATCGTTTAGTCCTCTCTATCGTTTAGTCCTCTCTATCGTTTAGTCCTCTCTATCGTTTAGTCCTCTCTATCGTTTAGTCCTCTCTATCGTTTAGTCCTCTCTATCGTTTAGTCCTCTCTCTATCGTTTAGTCCTCTCTATCGTTTAGTCCTCTCTATCGTTTAGTCCTCTCTATCGTTTAGTCATCTCTATCGTTTAGTCATCTCTATCGTTTAGTCCTCTCTATCGTTTAGTCTCTCTCTATCGTTTGAGTCATCTCTATCGTTTAGTCATCTCTATCGTTTAGTCATCTCTATCGTTTAGTCCTCTCTATCGTTTAGTCCTCTCTATCGTTTAGTCCTCTCTATCGTTTAGTCCTCTCTATCGTTTAGTCATCTCTATCGTTTAGTCATCTCTATCGTTTAGTCCTCTCTATCGTTTAGTCCTCTCTATCGTTTAGTCCTCTCTATCGTTTAGTCCTCTCTATCGTTTAGTCCTCTCTATCGTTTAGTCATCTCTATCGTTTAGTCTCATCTCTATCGTTTAGTCATCTCTATCGTTTAGTCCTCTCTATCGTTTAGTCATCTCTATCGTTTAGTCCTCTCTATCGTTTAGTCATCTCTATCGTTTAGTCCTCTCTATCGTTTAGTCCATCTCTATCGTTTAGTCATCTCTATCGTTTAGTCATCTCTATCGTTTAGTCCTCTCTATCGTTTAGTCCTCTCTATCGTTTAGTCATCTCTATCGTTTAGTCATCTCTATCGTTTAGTCATCTCTATCGTTTAGTCATCTCTATCGTTTAGTCCTCTCTATCGTGTTAGTCATCTCTATCGTTTAGTCCATCTCTATCGTTTAGTCCATCTCTATCGTTTAGTCCTCTCTATCGTTTAGTCCATCTCTATCGTTTAGTCATCTCTATCGTTTAGTCATCTCTATCGTTTAGTCATCTCTATCGTTTAGCTCTCATCTCTCTATCGTTTAGTCCTCTCTATCGTTTAGTCCTCTCTATCGTTTAGTCATCTCTATCGTTTAGTCCTCTCTATCGTTTAGTCCTCTCTATCGTTTAGTCATCTCTATCGTTTAGTCATCTCTATCGTTTAGTCATCTCTATCGTTTAGTCATCTCTATCGTTTAGTCCTCTCTATCGTTTAGTCATCTCTATCGTTTAGTCATCTCTATCGTTTAGTCATCTCTATCGTTTAGTCATCTCTATCGTTTAGTCATCTCTATCGTTTAGTCCTCTCTATCGTTTAGTCATCTCTATCGTTTAGTCATCTCTATCGTTTAGTCCTCTCTATCGTTTAGTCATCTCTATCGTTTAGTCCTCTCTATCGTTTAGTCCTCTCTATCGTTTAGTCATCTCTATCGTTTAGTCCTCTCTAATCCTCTTAGTTCATCATCTCTATCGTTTAGTCCTCTCTATCGTTTAGTCCTCTCTATCGTTTAGTCCTCTCTATCGTTTAGTCCTCTCTATCGTTTAGTCCTCTCTATCGTTTAGTCCTCTCTATCGTTTAGTCCTCTCTATCGTTTAGTCCTCTCTATCGTTTAGTCCTCTCTATCGTTTAGTCCTCTCTATCGTTTAGTCCTCTCTATCGTTTAGTCCTCTCTATCGTTTAGTCCTCTCTATCGTTTAGTCCTCTCTATCGTTTAGTCCTCTCTATCGTTTAGTCCTCTCTATCGTTTAGTCCTCTCTATCGTTTAGTCCTCTCTATCGTTTAGTCTCTCTATCGTTTAGTCATCTCTATCGTTTAGTCCTCTCTATCGTTTAGTCATCTCTATCGTTTAGTCCTCTCTATCGTTTAGTCCTCTCTATCGTTTTGTCCTCTCTATCGTTTTGTCCTCTCTATCGTTTAGTCCTCTCTATCGTTTAGTCCTCTCTATCGTTTAGTCCTCTCTATCGTTTAGTCATCTCTATCGTTTAGTCCTCTCTATCGTTTAGTCCTCTCTATCGTTTAGTCACTCTCTATCGTTTAGTCCTCTCTATCGTTTAGTCCTCTCTATCGTTTAGTCATCTCTATCGTTTAGTCCTCTCTATCGTTTAGTCCTCTCTATCGTTTTGTCCTCTCTATCGTTTTGTCCTCTCTATCGTTTAGTCCTCTCTATCGTTTAGTCCTCTCTATCGTTTAGTCCTCTCTATCGTTTAGTCCTCTCTATCGTTTAGTCCTCTCTATCGTTTAGTCCTCTCTATCGTTTAGTCATCTCTATCGTTTAGTCCTCTCTATCGTTTAGTCATCTCTATCGTTTAGTCCTCTCTATCGTTTAGTCATCTCTATCGTTTAGTCATCTCTATCGTTTAGTCCTCTCTATCGTTTAGTCCTCTCTATCGTTTAGTCCTCTCTATCGTTTAGTCCTCTCTATCGTTTAGTCCTCTCTATCGTTTAGTCCTCTCTATCGTTTTGTCCTCTCTATCGTTTAGTCCTCTCTATCGTTTAGTCCTCTCTATCGTTTAGTCCTCTCTATCGTTTAGTCATCTCTATCGTTTAGTCATCTCTATCGTTTAGTCCTCTCTATCGTTTAGTCCTCTCTATCGTTTAGTCCTCTCTATCGTTTAGTCCTCTCTATCGTTTAGTCCTCTCTATCGTTTAGTCCTCTCTATCGTTTAGTCCTCTCTATCGTTTAGTCATCTCTATCGTTTAGTCATCTCTATCGTTTAGTCCTCTCTATCGTTTAGTCATCTCTATCGTTTAGTCATCTCTATCGTTTAGTCATCTCTATCGTTTAGTCATCCTTTTGCATCTCTATCGTTTAGTCATCTCTATCTTTTAGTCCTCTCTATCGTTTAGTCATCTCTATCGTTTAGTCATCTCTATCGTTTAGTCATCTCTATCGTTTAGTCATCTCTATCGTTTAGTCATCTCTATCGTTTAGTCATCTCTATCGTTTAGTCATCTCTATCGTTTAGTCATCTCTATCGTTTAGTCATCTCTATCGTTTAGTCATCTCTATCGTTTAGTCCTCTCTATCGTTTAGTCATCTCTATCGTTTAGTCCATCTCTATCGTTTAGTCATCTCTATCGTTTAGTCATCTCTATCGTTTAGTCATCTCTATCGTTTAGTCATCTCTATCGTTTAGTCATCTCTATCGTTTAGTCATCTCTATCGTTTAGTCATCTCTATCGTTTAGTCATCTCTATCGTTTAGTCATCTCTATCGTTTAGTCATCTCTATCGTTTAGTCCTCTCTATCGTTTAGTCCTCTCTATCGTTTAGTCATCTCTATCGTTTGTATCATCTCTATCGTTTAGTCCTCTCTATCGTTTAGTCATCTCTATCGTTTAGTCATCTCTATCGTTTAGTCATCTCTATCGTTTAGTCCTCTCTATCGTTTAGTCATCTCTATCGTTTAGTCATCTCTATCGTTTAGTCATCTCTATCGTTTAGTCATCTCTATCGTTTAGTCATCTCTATCGTTTAGTCCTCTCTATCGTTTAGTCATCTCTATCGTTTAGTCATCTCTATCGTTTAGTCATCTCTATCGTTTAGTCATCTCTATCGTTTAGTCATCTCTATCGTTAGTCATCTCTATCGTTTAGTCATCTCTATCGTTTAGTCATCTCTATCGTTTAGTCATCTCTATCGTTTAGTCATCTCTATCGTTTAGTCCATCTCTATCGTTTAGTCCTCTCTATCGTTTAGTCCTCTCTATCGTTTAGTCATCTCTATCGTTTAGTCATCTCTATCGTTTAGTCATCTCTATCGTTTAGTCCTCTCTATCGTTTAGTCTCTCTATCGTTTAGTCATCTCTATCGTTTAGTCCTCTCTATCGTTTAGTCCTCTCTATCGTTTAGTCATCTCTATCGTTTAGTCATCTCTATCGTTTAGTCATCTCTAATCGTTTAGTCTCTCTATCGTTTAGTCCTCTCTATCGTTTAGTCCTCTCTATCGTTTAGTCATCTCTATCGTTTAGTCATCTCTATCGTTTAGTCATCTCTTATCGTTTAGTCTCTCTATCGTTTAGTCCTCTCTATCGTTTAGTCATCTCTATCGTTTAGTCCTCTCTATCGTGTTAGTCATCTCTATCGTTTAGTCATCTCTATCGTTTAGTCCTCTCTATCGTTTAGTCATCTCTATCGTTTAGTCATCTCTATCGTTTAGTCCTCTCTATCGTTTAGTCATCTCTATCGTTTAGTCATCTCTATCGTTCTCTCTATCGTTTAGTCATCTCTATCGTTTAGTCATCTCTATCGTTTAGTCCTCTCTATGGTTAGTCATCTCTATCGTTTAGTCCTCTCTATCGTTTAGTCCTCTCTATCGTTTAGTCATCTCTAATCGTTTAGTCCTCTCTATCGTTTAGTCATCTCTATCGTTTAGTCATCTCTATCGTTTATCCTCTCTATCGTTTAGTCCATCTCATCGTTTAGTCCTCTCTATCGTTTAGTCATCTCTATAGTTTAGTCATCTCTATCGTTTAGTCCTCTCTATCGTTTAGTCCTCTCTATCGTTTAGTCATCTCTATCGTTTAGTCCTCTCTATCGTTTAGTCCTCTCTATCGTTTAGTCCTCTCTATCGTTTAGTCCTCTCTATCGTTTAGTCATCTCTATCGTTTAGTCATCTCTATCGTTTAGTCATCTCTATCGTTTAGTCATCTCTATCGTTTAGTCATCTCTATCGTTTAGTCCTCTCTATCGTTTAGTCATCTCTATCGTTAGTCCTCTCTATCGTTTAGTCCTCTCTATCGTTTAGTCCTCTCTATCGTTTAGTCATCTCTATCGTTTAGTCCTCTCTATCGTTTAGTCCTCTCTATCGTTTTAGTCATCTCTATCGTTAGTCCTCTCTATCGTTTAGTCCTCTCTATCGTTTAGTCCTCTCTATCGTTTAGTCCTCTCTATCGTTTAGTCATCTCTATCGTTTATAGTCATCTCTATCGTTTAGTCCTCTCTATCGTTTAGTCCTCTCTATCGTTTAGTCATCTCTATCGTTTAGTCCTCTCTATCGTTTAGTCATCTCTATCGTTAGTCATCTCTATCGTTTAGTCATCTCTATCGTTTAGTCATCTCTATCGTTTAGTCCTCTCTATCGTTTAGTCCTCTCTATCGTTTAGTCATCTCTATCGTTTAGTCATCTCTATCGTTTAGTCCTCTCTATCGTTTAGTCCTCTCTATCGTTTTCATTCTATCGTAGTCATCTCTATCGTTTAGTCCTCTCTATCGTTTTAGTCATCTCTATCGTGTTAGTCCTCTCTATCGTTTAGTCCTCTCTATCGTTTAGTCCTCTCTATCGTTTAGTCCTCCTCTATCGTTTAGTCATCTCTATCGTTTAGTCATCTCTATCGTTTAGTCATCTCTATCGTTTAGTCATCTCTATCGTTTAGTCATCTCTATCGTTTAGTCCTCTCTATCGTTTAGTCCTCTCTATCGTTTAGCTCCTCTCTATCGTTTAGTCATCTCTATCGTTTAGTCCTCTCTATCGTTTAGTCATCTCTATCGTTTAGTCATCTCTATCGTTTAGTCCTCTCTATCGTTAGTCCTCTCTATCGTTTAGTCATCTCTATCGTTTATAGTCATCTCTATCGTTTAGTCCATCTCTATCGTTTAGTCATTCTATCGTTTAGTCATCTCTATCGTTTAAGTCATCTCTATCGTTTATCTCTCTATCGTTTAGTCATCTCTATCGTTTAGTCCTCTCTAACGTTTAGTCATCTCTATCGTTTAGTCCTCTCTATCGTTTAGTCCTCTCTATCGTTTAGTCATCTCTATCGTTTGAGTCATCTCTATCGTTTAGTCCATCTCTATCGTTTAGTCATCTCTATCGTTTAGTCATCTCTATCGTTAGTCACCTCTATCGTTTAGTCCTCTCTATCGTTTAGTCATCTCTTCGTTTAGTCCTCTCTATCGTTATGTCCCCTCTATATCGTTTTAGTCCTCTCTATCGTTTAGTCATCTCTATCGTTTAGGGTAAGTCATCTCTAAGCGTTTAGTCCTCTCTATCGTTTT